>CM044008.1:35557804-35630304 GCA_024085815.1 Flaveria linearis
TGGCAATCATATCATTATTGTCTTCGGAAGGTCCAAGTATGCGGAGGAATGCTAAACGTAAGATATATTTATTACCCAATTTAAAACAAAAGTAGTAACTTTTGTGTGGTCTTGTTTGTTATACTTTTCCATAAACAAAAGGTAAATTAAGGTATAAATATGTTATATCAGGGGCTTGTGTGAAGTTGAAAGTGAGCACCAACAAACGTGATGAAAACCCAATAAAAGATGGTTTGGATGGTATGTTGGTATTTAAAAGAAATTATTGTAATGCTTATATTTATATGATAGCATAATATATTAGTATTGATGTTGCGCAGCAACTAATTTTACAACGTGAGTAAATGTTGGTTGCGTCATCGATTGAAAAAGGTTCTCACATACGGATAAGTTATTAATATAAGAAAATATATTTTTAAATAATTGTTATATTGATCATTTTTTTAATTTACTTATAATGTTAACAGGTAAAGAAATAATGATGGTGCATAGTAGCAAAGGGTTTAATATGAGAAAGAGTAGGAATGACCTTGATAGGGTAAGGTCTACTAGTAAGAAAAAAACACTCGTACAGAAGAAGTGCAAGAAATATCCTTCCATATTTAATAGATGCTCACCAAAACCACTATCCAAAGCTATTACACTGCTGAATGAGCAGCAACGTAGTGCTGTTGAAGAAATGGGATTCGGTAAGCTTTTGGAATTTAAGGTAGATGGAATTCCGCAGAAGCTAGGTTACTATGTTGTAGATGTCTTCAACGAAGATAAGATGGAGCTTGAATTGCCCTGTGGGAATATAAAAGTTGATGACGTAGCGGTACACATATTGCTTGGTATCCCAAGAGAAGGAATCCTTTTAGATAGTTTGGAGGACGCGGATGTAAGGAGTTCATTACTAGACGATTGGAGGAGTTCATATGGAGATTCATACATATCACCGGCGGATATTCTTGCTCGACTAACAAACAATACTCATAACAACATCAACTACTTCAAGCTAGACTTCTTGGCTTTGTTCTTGGCGACTATGGTTGAATGTCATGCACACGGGAAATGTAAGCTTAATGCCATCTACCGGATAAACAACAGAGTTGATGTAAGGAAGATCAATTGGTGTGCTTATGTGCTGAGCAAGCTAAAAACAAGTAAATTGATGTGGGACAGGACAAACACAAAGCCTTTCACTGGGCCATTGACTATACTTACGGTATGTTGGGAAATTAAAATAATAACTCTTAATGCAGTTCAGTGTAAGAATGTAGGTTGGAAGATTATTAAAATGACGTTAACTAATTACGTACTATAATAATTGTTAATACTTTTATTAAGGTCACAGTAAGTTAATGCAGATGATTTACTTGTATTAAGACACTATAAGATAGAGTATTAGTATGTACGGAACATTATATTATTGTAACTGTCTTGTGTCCACATATGCTTGACTTCATGTAAGTAAGTTAGGTGTTGAACACTCGTAATTTTATTGCTGTATAAGATTATTATATAAGATAGAAATTGTCATTAACTGCCTGAAAAAAGCTTAGTAGTCTATGAGGACAATTATATTATTGTAACTGTGTTGTGCCCACTCGCTGTTTACAATATTGTAGGTAATTTCAGTCTTACATATCTTCATTACGTAACTGTAAAAGAATGTTACTAGACACAATAATGATTCTTAATTGCAGTTGATTTACGTGCGTGCAATGAGATGTAGCGGAATTGATGAAGATCATTTGAAACCAACAATTCAAACATGGATTTTGGACAAGTTGAAGTTACGGGAAAAATTAGAAATAAAAAAGGGGGGGTTTGGTCAAGGAGTGTTAGTAGGAATTTGCAATGATGGTTTGGGCGAAGGAAAAGAACAGAAGACAAATTTATATATAAAGGAAACATCTAATGTTGTTAAAGAGGTAAGAAGTAAATTACTTAGTACAAGTTCAACTTATGAGATCATTAACATCATCCCCCGCTATTGAAAAAATGTTTACAGGGGAGGTTAGCAAAACTTGAAGAGATTATGTCGAAAACAATCACGTTGAAAGCAGAACTTGAAATAGGGATATTAGAAATGCAAGCTAGAGAAGTGGAAAAAGAAGGAGTTGAAAGTTTACTCTGTAAATTTGAATGTGTATTCAACCATAAACCGAGGCCACTTCCTTCTTCAATGAAAGTTGAAGTTGAGAAAAATCAAGGAAAAGATATCACCAAACAGGGGTTGGATGATTTAATATTTAAAGTTTGTATGGATATCAATGAAAGAAGACAACCATTGATAGAAAGTGAAGAAGATGATGTTATGGATGATGAAGACATCAATAATAATAATGGTAAGCAATTAAAATGTGTAGAACCATTAATATTTAGTAAAATATTGGAAGGAAAGTGAAACAATTGTGACTAATAAATTGTATTGTAATAGCAGGTACACGGCCAAGCGACGACGATCTTTCCCCGCAAAATACAACTATTAGGAACGTAAATGATGACGATCCATCGGCACTGGTATATGAGAAAAACGAAGTTATATGTACAGGTATTAGTGTACCTGCTATTACAACTATTAGCAAGATACAAGCATTAAGTGACATAAGCATGGATATTTTAGTTATTACATAAAACACACAACGTCAAAAGCCTATTTTCCATGTTAGAGCAACTGAAAAGGGAATACAAGTACGCTGGCCCGTCTTACAGCTTGGGCTTGACACAAGAATATGCAGAAGGACATAAGTTAAATGGTAAGATTACATTGTTGTCTGTCCACATAATATGGGGTTTTTATATTTAATTTTGTAGTTTGCGGATTATGAGTATCATTGACCTAGTTGTATATAAGACACAAGCATTAAGTGACATAAGCATAGCTATTTTAGTTATTACTTGACGACTGAGCTATGGTTACACTAATGTAATTGCGTGGCGTAAACTTTCTATGCACCATGTCCTAACATTACAAGTAAATTTCTTAGTACATGACAAAAAGTGGGTGGCAAGCAGTGGGAGTACGCACTACAGTAGTATAAACACAGGGGGGGTGCAGGTTGCTGAAATAAGAAAGACGAATCGGGGAATGTTATATTGGAATGTGGTCCTAAATTATCAAAAGGTGCAGTCGAGTTAATCATAATGACTTTACATTCCTTATTTCCGTCGAGATACTAGTGTTAATAAACGCTTAATTTGTAACAGGTTACACTAAAAGTCAAATAATAAATAATCCTTACAAGTTCAAGCCAAAAGTGGACAACATCACAGAACCAAATGCGATTAAAGGGGTGGTGGATAGTTCGTTGGACGAGGGGAAAAAAATCAATGTTAAAGGTCCGTCTACACTACTTACATGATGATGTAGGATGTCTAAAATAAGTTAAAAATGAAAGTACTACTGTACTTTGTTGTTCAATTTATGATTTGTTTTCTATGATGCAACTTAGGTTTGGAGACAAAAGAAATTAACGAACAGAAAGAAGCTGCGAATCGTGAAGTTTTGCTATCAGATTGTGCCGAAAAAGTAGAGGAAAGAATAATCAAAGGTAAAAAGGTTAAATGAATAATTTTTTAAAAGTATGCAAACATAAAAACACAACGTCAAAAGCCTATTTTCCATGTTTTAGAGCCACTGAAAAGGGAATACAAGTACGCTGGCCCGTCTTACAGCTTGGGCTTGACACAAGAATATGCAGAAGGACATAAGTTAAATGGTAAGATTACATTGTTGTCTGTCCACATAATATGGGGTTTTATATTTAATTTTGTAGTTTGCGGAGTATGAGTATCATTGACCTAGTTGTATATAAGATGAGTGATGCAACTTTGGCCATCAATAAAAAGTGTGCTATTACAACATCTTACATTAAAGAACACGTCAGTAAACAGTCGAAGGGTGGTGATTATATAGAAGTGGAGGGTTATGATTAACTGGGTTATAGTATAGTAAGGTGTAGTAACTTTTACACCAACTTACATTAAATAAGCGTCTAGAAAAGATTGACTGAAAATTTTGTCTCACTGTGTATGATGGTCCCCTTTTATATAGTAAAAAACGCATACAACTATGGTGCACCCTCCTACAGCTTGGGTTTAACACAGGATGAACAAACTGAAGGTGGAGAAAAAGGTGAGAAAATGGAAATGTACATTTATTATCGTCTTTATTAGCGGCAGTCACATTAAAAATTGTTATTTTAAAAAAAGTTCAGGCATCTACATTACAATTAGTATAAGTGCTGTAATTAATGTTTCCTCCTAATAGCTGATAGGCCAATCAATTTGGATGCACCTCCAAACATGTCAGTGATGACAGCAGATGCTGAAAAGGTGGCTAAAAATAGAGGTAAGCTTAATATTTCGCTTTGGTTGCATATTATTCAAGCGGAATATTAGAAATACACTGTCTTCCAGTATTAATTTGAATAAAAATAAATTACATTAACTTACAACAGGTAAAATTATAGAAAAAAAAGGAAGATGTGATTGTAAAATGATTTTTAAAACTATTGACTGTGAATGATAGTGTCCTTTTCAATAACAGACAAGGCATGCAACTTAGATGGGCAGTCTTACAGTTTGAGGTTAACACAGGACGATCAAAGTGGGGGTGAAGACAAAGGTAAGTTTCTGAATATACATTACATCACAATATATTACATGACATTAATCTTCTACCGATAATAAAAGGTTCCTTATTTTCCGTCGTAATATTTTGTCTTTTAAAGATTGTTTACTATGATGCAACTTAGGTTTTGAAAGAAAAGAAATTAACGAACAAATTGAAGCTGCGACTCATAAAGTTCTTCTGTCCGAGATTGCCAAAAAATTAGATGAAAAAAGAATCAGAGGTAAACGGATAGATGATTACTTTTTACAAGTTGTCAAACATATAACGCAGAAACTGCAAAGTCCTATTTTTTTGATTTAGTGCCACTAGAAAAGTCAGTCAACTACGGTGGACCATCTTACAGCTTGGGGTTAACACAGGAATATGCAGAAGCAACTCAATTAACTGGTAAAGATTAAATTGCTTTCTGTCCACATTATATGGAGTATTTAAAATTAATTTTATAGTTTGCTGAGTGTGAATATTATTGGGCTACTTGTATATAAGATAAGTGATGCCACGTTGGTGGCTATAAATTAATTCAGTACTACAGTATCTTATACTAAAAAAACATAAGTAAACAGTAAAGGCTGGTGATTATATAGAAGTGGATGGTTATGATTAACTGGGTTATATTAGTACACTCTAGTCACTTTAGTCAGTATTTAACATTACATACGCGTGTAACAAAGTATGACTTAAAATTTGTGCTAACTGTGAATGATGGTACCTCCTTCTATTGTAGAAAACGCATCCAAGGATGGTGTGCCTACTTACAGCTTGGGTTTAACACAGGAAGAAGAAACTGAAGGTGGAGAAAAAAGTCAGAATTAGAATATACATTTTTTATAGTCATTATTTGGTGCAGTTACATTAAAAATTGATGTTTCAAAAGAACTTCAGGGCTATATTAGAATTTGTAAATGTACTGAGATTAATGTCTACTATTGTATAGATGATAGGACAAACAATTTGGATGCCTCTAGTTACAGGTTGGTGATGACTGAGGATGCTGAAAAAGTGGAAGAAAAAAGAGGTAAACTTAATATTTCGGTTTGGTTGCATATTATTGAAGAAAAAAATTACATTACACTATCTTGCAGTATATATTTGAAGCAAACTAAATTACATAGACTTACATCAGGTCAATTGATGTAAAAAAATATGCTGAGTGTGAGTGATGGTGTTTTTTTCTATAGTAGACAAGGCAGGCAACTTAGATGGCCAGTATTACAGTTTGGGGTTAACAAAGGAGGATGAAAGTGGGGGTGCAGAAAAAGGTAAATTTATGAATACACATTACATTACAATATATTACATGACATTACATCTAAAGAAATAGGTCATGCAATCTTGTAGGGGATAATAAAACTTTCTTACTTCGCGTCGAAATATTTTGTCTTTTATAATTGATACGTCATGCAGATTTGAAATAGCAAATGACTGATTCGGCTTGTTATGAAGTATAATGACACATGTTACACCCACTTACATTGCATGAGAAGTGACATTTGTTGACGCATCTAATTTCATGTATTTTGATGTGTAAAAAATAGATTATTTACATATAATTATTTTTAAAATTTTAGGCGGGGAATGTAAAAGTATAATCAGTGATAAGGAAAAGTTGACCGTTATCGAATCACCAAACTATAGCTTGGGATTAACGCAGGAGGGAAAAGAAACAAAAGCCTGTGGAGGTAATAACTGTTCAATACAGGAATACGTAACCAGAAAAAAAAATTTAGTTCGATTAATATGTGTTCTTTATACAAATTATGTAGGAGCGAATAATGAAGAAGAAAAAAGGATTAGAAAAAATCCAAAAAGAGCAAGAATGGTTTCCTCGTCAGTAAAATCACCATATTTTGTGAGGGAGACAGCAATTGATCAGTTATTCACAAAGGAAGAGGAGGCGATATGGGATTTAATCTTCAAGGCAAATCCGAGGTAAATATATTTGATTAGCAAATAAATAATTACAGGATAATAGAACCTTTACAAGTGAAAAAGGCCTTTGCTCTTTACTTTAGCATTAAATTGATAAGACAAAAAATCTTACACTATTGCAGCGACCTGGTTTTTGACACACAATTGGGGGTAAGAACAGAAATCTTTATCTTAAGGACCTTGGAGCCATGTAGGGAGGTTTATGGCAACATCATTGACTGTTGGGCTGCTGTGTTGAATAATGAGGAAAAGTTAAGAAGCCTGGAATCACCACATAGGCTATTTTTGTGCCACCAGCCATTCGTAAGTACAAAAGTAGTAAAGTAATGTACAATTTTTAGAAAAAAATTTCAACCCTTCATCATGCTATGTTTGTGCAGATGGAGTGGTTATTCATCAATGAGGAAAAATGTTTGAGGACGTTTACAAATAACATCGTCGAAGCGTTAGGGAGGGAGGAGAGCAAGAGAAATCTCAAACGGTATGATCTAGTTTTCTTTCCAATATTGGAAAAGAAACATTTCTACCTGGTAGTGTTTGACTTGAAGAACCCATCAACTTTTGTGATTGACAATATGCAACCTAATGAAAGCATTGTTCAACTGCGTGACCATGATGAGTATCAAAAAAAGATACACCGTACAAAGTGGTACGTTGCAACATTCTTGTTCCCTCCTTACACTTTGAAGCATTGTTATATTTTGTATAAAATTAGAAGTTTCAAACCTGACTGTGGAAAATTTTTCAGAAATATGTTTTCACTCAATACCTGCTTAAATGGGGGAATAGTAAGGCGGGAAGAATTGGAAGTACAAACATCAACAGACTAGAGTTGGAATGGGCCACTAAACGCAACTACACAGATTGTGGAATATTTACAATGCGACATATGGAGATGTTCATGGGCAAGAACGGGGTGAGCTTTGACTGCGGTTTCAAGAATAACGAACGAACGTTGAAGGCTCAGATTAAAATTCTGAGAAAGAAATATGCTGCAAGAATTTTACTGTCCGATATAAACGTGCACAAGAAAAAAGTGATGGATGCCGCACACAATAACAAAGCTTCAGTGATGTTATGCTGAAAGATTATATTTGTTTGCTACTGTACTGTAATTCATATTGGGCATGACTCGTTTACAGTATGGAAACCAACTTTGTAATGTAGTATGTACCTTTTGGGATGTTTAATATTAAGGATATTAAAATTAACTATAAATGTTATAGTATTAAATACTTTAAATTCTGCGTAGGTCGTGTAAACTATAGTTCATTTTAATGGATTAAGATGGTATAACAATTTGATAAAAGGTTGCTTGCAAAAACTAATGTAAAATATAAAAACTCAAAGTAAAAACATCTTAACAAATGTGAAATAAAAAATCACTATAAGTTGATGTAGTTGTTTCACTTGTTGTGGATACTAATATAACCAAAGAAAGGTCAAAAACATATAAGTTACGTTAGTGTAATTGATAAATAAAATTGTTTACCTGTTCAAAAAAAGTTATGACAAGTATCCCTGCACCCAATAAATGGTTGGACATACTCTGTGATTTAAGATGGTGTAAATTGATGTCAGCAAATTTAATCAAACCACAAATTTAAGTATAATACAATAGAAAAATAAACAAAACTTCTTCTCACGTTAATATAGTTAACAAAGGGGGTACCATTTGAGGTTGGTGTAAGTTGATGTAAAATTTTGCTACTTACAAATACTAGTGTAAGTTAATGTAAATGAACAAAAAAAGTGATAACAGATGCAGTTAAAAATAAAAAGACACGGTCCACATAAAAGAAACATCAACTGTAAAAAGATACATCTTTCATTCAGAGCAAATCATACTTGTTTCATTAACCATATGTATATACGTTACCAAAAAACATATGATAAGAAACAAAATGATAGAAGTTACTAATTGTTAGTACAAACATTAGCCACTGCTAAGTTGTGATGATAAGTAGTCTGAGGATACGTTACCCACTAAAAAGTGGTAACCAAAAAAACAAACCCGTAAGGCAGATACATAACCCACCACAAAAATAGTAACCCCAAAAGAACACACTTGCCCAAACTATTCTGGAATGTCGATGGGACTAGTCTTAGCCTTCTTGGTGCAGTTCCTCGAATCATGATGCGCATACTCCTTACATATGTTGCACAATCTTGCCTTCTTCATGCTCTTCTCGACAGCCTTCTCCCCCGGTCCAATTAAACGTCGATTCGTGCCGCAACCCTTGTTGCGAATGCCTTGAGGGGTCGTTAAATTAATTTCAGGTACCTCGTCAACACCAAGCAACGTCTTTATAACTCCGGTCCTTCTTGTAGACATGCTTTCTGGTACTTTAGAAGCAAAGATCTCTTCTTTGATTTCCTTTAACTTGGTAGCTAATCCTGATAACCCATCAATGTTCTCCCTTAGTTGATCAACACAATCATTCACGCATTCCAAAACATCATTCCTTAAAACAGCTTCCTCATTGGTGTCAGCGGTAAGCCTGTTTTGTATACTAAAAACCTGAGTGGGGAGACTCTCACGAAACCAACGGGGAGATATATAAGCATCTGGGATCTCATTTACTTTGTTTAAACGAAATACACAAAATACATGCCTACAAAGGTAGCCAATACGGATAAACCCCATACAAGAACACTCGTATGATTTGGTAACCAAGTGATGAGAAACCTGAAAATTTAAAAACCATATTAACTTAAAATAAACCAACCAAAAAAAATCATGTGTCAAACAAGTTGCAGTAATGTAACAAATGTGATTTAATTTGCTTACGTAGAATTCGTTGACAAAGTCACTCCTCTTATCCATGTGCGAGATTGTGAAGACTTTAGCTTGATCCTTAACATCAACATTAGTGATAAAACAAGACATAAATCCCTTGTATATCTCTTTTTGAACCTCCTTGAATAAGGTTTGCGTGTAAAAACGTTCAGCGTGTTGTTCGATTGGCAAAGGAGTTTTTAGTTGTAGACGGCTGGTACTACTTACATAGTCAACACTACGCTGGTTATAACGCTGATTATCTATAGCAGAATCGAAGGACATGAAAAATTGAACAAGTGTGTTCGCATGACTAGAGGTAACCTTGAAAGAGGCGTTAGAGCTCTCGCATCTAGAGGTTGTTTTCATGAGACAACACATTGGGATTTCTCTAAAATACGCCGGAACCCACATATGTCTAATAGCAAACATGTCTCTCAACCAGACATTCTCTGACAAATTAAAAACGTTGATTAGATTTTTCCAACGCTCCTCAAATGTAGCAGGTGTGATGTAGACATTCCATACCAACTTATGAATCGATGACCGAATGTTCGAGTTGTCATAAATGTTAGAGCTAATCTGTAAAATTAAAAATTGTCAGTTGTTTGAAATAGCAAGAAAGATGTGGAAGGTAAGTTCTTGATAACCTTGTTGTTTACATTATTGTAAGTCACTGTCAGCTGTTTTAAATTTCATATAAGCTTTTATTTTGGTTAGAATATTTCCTAATATGATAAAGTAGTAAAATCATAACCATAATGTTAAAAACTCATATAAGCTTTATACAAAAATGTTTATTTTAAAAATAATGATGCCATACATATAAAAAATAAAACGATATTACAAAATTACAGTTACTTACATTTTCCGTTACGTTAGACTACAACAGGTCGACAAAAATTTAAATACATATAAATGATGCCATACATATAAAAAACAAAACTACATAATTACAGTTACTTAAAATACAAAAATGTTAACATTACAAAATTACAGTTACTTACAATTACAAAACTAAAGTAAAAACACAAAATTCACATGATGACACATTAGTTAAAGAAATCAAAATACAAATTAAATTAAATTTTCCATACTGTAAACTACATGATGTCGTGCTTTATAAAAAAAGGGAAAAAAACATTTAAATTACCATTACTTAAATAAAAAAAATTTAACATTCAAAAAATTACATCCCCATAAAAGTTAATTACTATGTTTTACATCATATTACATATGTATACAACTGTGGTACTACCATATAACACAGTGTATGCAAGTTAATAAGTATTGTCGATATGATAATGGAACGATTGATGTAGGTATATAAAAAAACAGTAATTATGAAAAAAGGTATACCTTCGATGGTAATTTCTTCATGATATGCCACATACACAAACGGTGATGTGCTTTCACAAAAACGGATGACACAGCAACCTTCATGGCTGGATCCTGATCAGTTAAAACTAAAGACGGATGCGTCTTGTGAGTTTTAAGAAAACAACGGAGAAGCCACTGGTAAGACTCCGTAGTTTCATCAGATAACAAACCCGCTGCAAAAGTTACACACTTTTTGTGATGATCTACACCAGTAGAAGGCACAAAAATCATGTTGTACCTATGTGTGCAAAAAGGATAAAACAAAAGGTTTAGTCCACAGAAAAGTAGGTAAAAAAATAAAAAGCAGATGTGTATGTTACTTATAAATAGATATATATACTTGTTTGTGGAATATGTTGCATCAAAAGCAATAACATCGCCGAATGACCGATAGTTGATTTGAGATATCTCATCAGCCCAAAACATAGCCTTAACTTCCCCACCGACATGGTGAATGTCATAGGAAAAATTACGATGGTTTTTAGCAAACTGCTCCAACTTACTAACTACAAACATAATGTCTCGGTCACCAATAAACATCTTGATGTCACGGCTAACATTCTTATATGCTGCTTTGGTACCTCGCATGTTGTGGTGGCCTCCTTTTAAGGCACAATGCAAACGATGGGCAACAGTAGGACCAACTCGGTGTAAACTCATAGTGTGTATAAACTTTATATCTTGAAAATCCAACTTTCTACCGGTGCGAGTCAAATCCATATTATCAGATGATATAAGATCATGGTTATGTTTCTCAGAAAATTCATACAACACATAATGTTCAGAACCTTTTATAACCTTCAAACGAATAAGCGCCTTACAATCAGTTACTTTAAACGCGCAACCACGAGCGGGTAAAAGGGTGGACGGGTCAGTGGTATCATAAGTCTTCCCTTTAGGCTTACCCCATTTGTTACATAACAAGGTACGATGGGTAATGATACCATTCCATCTCTTAAAACCTCCGACACGTACAACAAACCCAGAAGACTCTGCATAGCGATGATACATGTTCAACACCTGCTGCCATGAAGTATAAACAGCACCAACATAAGGCATTTGATCAACGGGTACCTCAGGAACCCAATACTTACTGCCATTTGGAGTCTGTAATATCTTACTACAATGAGATCCTGTGAAAACAAGGAAACTTTGATAAAAGTACATTGTATAATACTTTAAACTTCAGGTAATCTCTTACAAGTTACAACACTGTAAAAAGACTGTAAAGATCATCTGCAACGTTGTGTACTGTGAAAAGCTTAGTGACAAAAATTTTAAAAATGTGAAAGTAAAAGAAAATGACCAAAAAAACTGAATAAGAAAGGGAACTAAGGAAACCAAGGAAATAAAACTTGGTTAAAATATGAAACTGTTACTACAATGTAAAATATTGTAACGTTTACGTAGTATCTTCCTGCGTGTGTAAAAAATTTAGTACCACTTTAAAAAGGTTAACCAAAAAAAATAGGGTCCTAAGTATAAAAAATTAAACATTGTTGCTAAAGTCTAACATAGTTTAAACTTCAGTTAGTAGGTTACTATGCTGTAACAGATTGTAAACATCATCTGCGAATGTGTAAACCTGTGTAAAAAGGTTAGTCACAAATAAAAAGAAGGGAAATGTTAATGAAATTTAAAAGAAAAAATGATTAAGAACAAAAACTAAGGACAACAAAAAATAAAACTTTGTTAAACAGGAAACTGTTAAATATACAACATTCCCATCTTCTTACTACAAGGTAACATTTTGTACCCATCTCGTAATATCTTAGTACGTGTGTAAAAAGATTAGTAAGAAACTAAAAAAAATAAAATTAATTTAAATTACTCCAACAAAATAATTTAATACAGAAATTCAGGGAGAAATAAAAAAAACCACTGCTACAGTTTAGCTTACTTCACCCTTCACATCATAACTTACTACCCTGTGAATTAAACTATCAAACGAACGACCGACTAAAAAAGAAAAATATGGGAATTTACACAAAAAATGAATAGCAACAGGATACAAGGAAAACAACGGGTTGTCTTAAGGTTAATAAATATGATTAAACTATAAAACAAACTGCTGACTAAAATAGCAAAATATGAACCAGAAGGTTGAAGGATGAGGGAACATAGAGAACAAAAAATAATGTACTACAATTATGAGAAAACTAACCACGTCGATCATAACCAATATAGCGAAAACGAGAGTTCAAATCAACAACATCATCCTCACGAGAGGGTTCTTCAGCAACATCCATACAGGGACCTTCATCTGGCACATCCACAACTTGTAAAGGGAGAGGATTGTGAACATCACCCATACCCATGAATGATTCGAATTCTTAGAAGGCTGGGAGAAAGTAAGGGAGATGATAATCTTGGCAAGAAAAAGGACCGGGAAAAAGTGAAATGTTGTCCAACTTTTGAGAATTGGTTGAAAGTGGGTAGGTTGAAAGGGATGTATATGATGTGTTAGGTGAAAAAGTTGATATGTTTGTCAACATCATGTACTACAAGAAAAGTTCATGTCACTTTCAATGTGAATGGAAATGTCGAAATTACCCCCAAGAACTTCTTTTTCTTTATACTGATGTGTCTTCATCTGATTGGTCCAAAAGGGTTAAAGGGTTCTTAGAGTTTTTAAGGGTTTTCAAAAGAACTAAACCCTATATATATACATATATATACATATATATATATACATACATACATATATATATGTATATATATATATGTATATATATGTATGTATGTATATATATATATGTATATATGTGTATGTATGTATATATATATATATATGTATATATATATGTATATATATATATGTATGTATGTATATATATATATGTGTGTGTGTATATATATATTTATATAGAGGGAGGTTCCCCTAAAAAATAATGTTTCCCTAAGTAGGCTAAGAAGTAATCTTAGCCATCTAATTATCTAATTAAGGGCTAAGATCAAAGTGTAGAAAAAATAAGTAATCAAGGATAATTTGGGTATTTTATTATATTACCCACAATTGTTGACTTTTTAAAATTTCCCCCTATTTTTTTAAATGCTAATAACTTTTTCATACGACATTATTTTTTAAATAAATTACACCATAAAATCAAGCATTTTTTTCTCTTTAATTTGAGTACAGTATTACTATAGTTTTTTAAAAAAAATCAAATTATGTGAAATTGGGCTACATTTTAAACGTTTTTGTGCTGCATTTTATAAAACAGCACAAAGCTGTGCTGTATTTCATAAAACAGCACAAAGCTGTGCTGTATTTCATAAAACAGCACAAAGCTGTGCTGTATTTTATAAAACAGCACAAAGGTGTGCTGTATTTCATAAAACAGCACAAAGCTGTGCTGTATTTCATAAAACAGCACAAAGCTGTGCTGTATTTCATAAAACAGCACAAAGCAGTGCTGTATTTCATAAAACAGCACAAAGCTGTGCTGTATTTCATAAAACAACACAAAGCTGTGGTGTATTTCATAAAACAGCACAAAGCTGTGCTGTATTTCATAAAACAGCACAATGCTGTGCTGTATTTCATAAAACAGCACAAAGAAGAATATCCAAGACCGCTTTCGTACGAGGCATGCTTGAAATGGCTCCTTTCACTCGGACAAAAAGAGAAGCAGCTGCAGCTATTGCAAATCATAAAAATCAAAATAAACACGCATATACTAACCTGCAAATCTCAAGCATTCAGCTTTAGGTTTTCCTTCAACAAAAGCAACAGCACAAGCTACAGTAAATCCCCTGCTTTACCTGTATCATGCACTTTCAGCCTCAATAATACATTGTTTAATTGATTAATTTCCTTCAGTGAATAGAACCAATCCTCACCCACCAAGTTTCACAAGAACAAATCATGATCAAGTATGATAATATGATGTATTTAATAAAACAGCACATTGCATTCGAATTTGTGCTGCATTTTGATAAAATACAAATGGGACTAATGAGTGTGTTTTAGGACCACAATGCCCTTTAACCCTAATTTGAAGAGTGCCACATGTAATCTCCTTATTCCTTCTTAGCCTACTTAGGCAAAACTTATTTTTTATTAGAACCTCTACCTATTTATATATATATATATATATATATAGGTAGGGGTTCAAATAAAAAATATGTTTTTGCCTAAGTAGGCTAATAAGGAATAAGAAGATTACATGTGGCACTCTTAAAATTAGGGTTAAAGGGCATTATGGTCCTAAAACACACTCATTAGTCCATTTTGTATTTTATCAAAATGCAGCACAAATTCGAATGTAATGTACTAGATTTTTTGATATGCTATATTGTGCTATATTTTTTAACGTGTTAGATTGTGCTGAGTTATTTTAAATTTTGGATTGTGTCGAATTTTTTGAAGTGCTAGATTGTGCGGTAAATGATGTAACACCCGTAATTCTTATAGAAAAAATATAAAAGAATAAAAGAAAAAGGGAAAGAGGGAGAAATGAATGTCAACCCAAAGATGGGGGTTAAAAGTGTAAAAAAGGGTGCAAAGTTGGTAAAAAGTTGGTAAAAAGGGAGTATGGCCGCCTATGACCCTGCACAACACACTCATTCGACATTTTTAGAGAGAGAAAGAGCAAGATACGGGTTTTTGAAGAAGGAACAAGAAGGTTCAAAGTTTTTGGTAAGAATTCTCGAAACTTTGATGCTTAGGATGATTCTAGACCCGTGCATGTGCTTATAAATCTGACTTGTGTGTTCGGGTGGTATCGTGTATGTGTGTTTTAGGTGTTAGAACCGTTTGAAGAAGCTCGGGTGAAGAGTGTGAAATTGAAGAACAACAATGGTGAGTTTCTAGATCCCCTTTTTACTTGTTTTATATGATTTTGGGGCTGGAAAATACATGTATGTATGTTTTTATGAGATTGGGTATGTACCCGTATGTTTATGTGCATGTGTATGTGGGTGGGGTATGTTTTGGGCAATTATGTTGCTATGATTATGTTAAGTTCATGCTTAGAATGGTATGTGAATGCTAGAACTAAGTAATGAAATGTTTGGGACTAAGAACAGCTCAAAAATATGTGAACAGGCTGCTAATACGCCTATACAAGGATCATGAGTCCAAACAGTGCTCATGTGCCTAGAATTTTGACTTAGTTTTAGGGTAATAAGTCCAAACAATGCTCATGTGTCGGAAATTTGGAACTTAGAAAACTAAGTACAGGGTAATAAGTCTGAATAGTACTCATACGCCCAAAAATTTGCCTTAGAAATATTCTAAGTAGGGTCATGAGTCCAAATAGTTCTCATGTGCCCAAATAGTACCTAATACGCCTAAGACTCATGAGCCTAAACAGTGCTCATGTGCCTGAATTCTGACTTAGAAAAACTAAGTGTAGGGTAATGAGTCTAAATAGTTCTCATGTGCCTGAATTCTGACTTAGAAAAACTAAGTGTAGGGTAATGAGCCTAAACAGTGCTCTTGTGCCTAGAATTATTTACTAAGTGTAAGGAAAAAAGTCCCAACAGTGGTCAAACGCCCAAATAGTCCTCATGAGTCCAAATAGAACTCATGCGCCCAAAACTTAGAATTTAATGTAGAATTTTCGTGGAAGTTTGTACAGCTAGGGTTTTGGACTAATATTGACTAAGGATTTATTAAATGCATATGATTATGTCTGAATTTCTTTATGACTCTTTTCTTAATATTTTAATTAATATTACGATTAGGGTTATTATTAATGTTATTCTTATTATTATTAATATGCTTATTAATAATAATATTGTATGACTCTACGTGGTATGATCATGATCAAGACAGAAAGAATTATCATTAATAAAGAGTAAGATTACTGATAAAGAAAAGTGGAACGTAAATGAATGAACGAAAGTCTTGCAAGCAAATGAATGGAGGTGCACACCCCTGGCAGGTGTTAGCTCAACTGTGATGCGGGTTCGCTACCTCGAAGGATGCACATAGGGTCAATCTTTGAGATTGGCATAGAGGTGAGCGACTTGGTGTCACAAAAGACTCACAGGATAAGTGCAATCCTTGAGATTGCCATAGAGGTGAGCGACTCGGTGTCGCAAAAGACTCACAGGAACAAAAGGGGCAATCAATAAAATTGCTAACGAGGTGAGTGACTCTGTGTCGCAAAAGACTCGGAAGGATAATGATAAAAGTACTAATTGAACGATGATGAAGATAATAATGATATTACCTACGTGTACGTACGATGTGTGATCACATATGAATAATGAACGGTTTGAAATGAAAAGTAAAGTATTTTAATTACAAAACTAGAACTCGCACAGCAACGCTGACTTTTATGTATTTCCCAGTTGGCAGGAAACAGGTTGCTGATGATGGCACACGGGGATGGCTATTTGGCGGGCGAGACTGACATCCATTTATGTTTCGAAAATACTGTTGTTTTGTAATTCATTCGACTAATCATTTTGTGACCCATGAACTAGAGTGTATTGCTTAACAACATGTTTATAATGAATGAATGGGTTTTTGTTAAATTGATTTCGCTGTTTAAATTTATAATATGTATGTTTTTTGCTGTGAATGACCAACTGTGAGGTGCCCGGGAACGGGGCCTTACAAGTTGGTATCAGAGCCAAAGTTTAAGTGAAACGGGTAAATTTTTCAAAATAAACCTTAACTTAAATTGAAAATGGGACAGGAAGAGGGATGTCAGCCCGAGTAGCCATGTGCCATCAGGTATTGTTTTCTTGAAAGTTAATCAGTATTATGTGCGTGTGCTATGTGATTTATGTGTTCTTAGTAGATTTAGATGCTGATGTAGTCAGGATAGGAAGTGCTTGGGGTGTGGAGAGTAAAGTAAGTGGCTAATCACAACTGGCCACTGTAATTAGAGACTTACTATACTTGACATAAACTGAGCTATTACCCTGAATGACTATTTTGGTGTTTGAATCTTATAGTGCTTAGGAAATGGCTGGGAAGAAACCTACCAAAGCTTCTAGAGGTAGAGGTAGACCGCGTATGACCAGGGGTAGTGCCAAGGCTGCTGAGACGACCCATGAGAACCCTGAGATTCCTGACCGGACTGAGGGAAACAAGAATGCCAGCCTGAATGCCTCAGCTAGGGAGGCGATTGCTGATGAGGTACACCAGGTCCTGCAGACAGTTATGCGATCTGTAGTGACCGATGTTATTCGAGCTGTGAGGAATGAGGAGAGAAAAGAGAAGGAGGACAGATGAGAGTCGACTGGGAAGGGAAGCAAGGGAGGAGAGGAACGACCGGATCCCGAGATAGTAGTGTCTGATGAGGAAGAGGATGGTGTGGTGGGGGTGACGGCCAAGGGATGCAGCTATGGGGCATTCCAGAGGTGCAAGCCCCCGACTTTTGATGGAAATGGCAATGCTACCGCCGCCCACCGTTGGGTAAGGGAGATGGAAGCGGTACTCGAGATTAGCGAGTGCCGGGAAGATCAGAAGGTGAAGTTTGCCACCCACTCTTTTACTGACTCAGCACTATGCTGGTGGGACAACATTGTCCAAGCTGAAGGTTCCAGGGTCATCGGGAAAATACGATGGAACGAGCTGAAGAAGCTAGTAATTGAGGAATTCTGTCCTCACAGGGAACTTGATAAGATTGAGAGGGAGTTCCTACAACTTGAGGCACGAACCATGACCCACCAGAAGTACACTACCAAATTCAATGAGATGGCTAGGCTGGTGCCGGATCAAGTGACATCGGCGTCTCGAAAGATTAACCGGTACATTCAGGGGCTGCCAGCCGACATTCGTAGGCACATGATTGCTGCCTGACCAAGCACTTTTAGGTCGGCAGTGGATTTGGCTGGGAGACTCTATGATGAAAGGGAGATAGCAGATGCGGAGGTGAAGAAGGCGGGCGGTGGTGACCGAAACTGGAATGGAAAACGGTTCGGGCGTGGTGGTTTTACCCCGAACAACAAGAAGATGAGGAGGGATGACCGTAGGGTGGGGTCATCAAGCTCAGGGCCTAAAAGGTGTGGCAAGTGCGGGGAAGGAGCATACGGGTGAGTGCAGGATGGGGCTCAACGTGTGTTTCAAGTGCGGGAAGCCGGGCCACTTCTTAAAGGACTGTAAGGAGCTGAGGTGTTACACCTGCGGTGAGGCGGGCCATATGAGCAAAGACTGCAGAAAGCAAAGGGTGGAGAGTTCCGAGGCGAAGAAGATGGCCGGGGCTGAAGGGCAGAAGGCAAGTCCCAGAGCTTTCACCATGAACAGGGAGGAGGCTAGGACAGACCCCGATGTTGTGTCAGGTACGTTTCTAGTAAATCAAACTCTGGCTTCTGTGTTATTTGATTCTAGTGCTAGTAGGAGTTTTATTTCTGCCAATTTCTGTGCTAAACTGCCCCTTAGTAGTAAATGCATTGATGAGCCCTTCGACATAGAGACTGCTATTGGTAAGTCTACTAAGGTTACAAATATGATACAGGACTGTGCCATAGAGTTAGAAGGTCATTGGTTTGTTGCTAAATTACATGTGATGCCCCTAGGTGGATTTGATGTAGTACTAGGGATGGATTGGTTAGCAACCCATAAAGCGAATATCGTATGTCGTAAGAAAATGATTAGACCGATGGCGCCTGACGGAAGTCCGGTGACAATATATGGCGATCGGGTTATGACGATTCCAAAAGTAATCTCGATGGCGGTGGCGGGAAAGTGCATGAGACGTGGATGTAGCGCTTATCTAGCCTACATGAAGGATGTGGACACGTCAACACCATAATTGTCCGATGTGCCGGTTGTGTGTGACTTTCCCGATGTGTGCCCAGAGGACCTATCGGGTGTGCCACCGGATCGCGAAATCGAATTCCAAATTGACTTGATACCCGGTGCCCAACCTGTCGCTAAGGCACCGTATCGACTGGTCCCGACTGAAATGAAGGAGTTAATGGAGCAACTGCAAGAATTGCTTGATAAGGGTTTCATCAGACCGAGTATCTCTCCTTGGGGTGCTCCGGTCTTATTCGTGAAGAAGAAGGACGGTAGCATGAGAATGTGTATCGACTACCGGGAGTTGAACAAATTGACGATAAAGAACCGGTATCTGCTACCGAGGATTGACGACTTGTTCGACCAGCTCCAGGGTGCCAGTTGGTTCTCTAGGATAGATCTTCGATCTGGATACCATCAATTGAAAGTGAGGGAGCAGGACATTCCTAAAACAGCTTTTTGTATGCGTTATGGACACTATGAGTTTCTAGTTATGTCCTTTGGTTTAACCAACGCGCCAGCTGCTTTTATGAATTTGATGAATCGGGTGTGCCGTCCGATGTTGTATAAATCAGTGATTGTATTCATCGATGATATCTTGATTTATTCAAGGAGCGAGGAAGAGCATGCCGGTCACATTCAGGAAGTATTGGAGACTTTGAGAAAGGAGAAACTGTATGTTAAGTTCTCCAAGTGTGCTTTCTGGCTACGCGAGGCGCAATTTCTGGGTCACGTGGTAAATGCAGAGGGAATCAAGGTGGACCCAGCAAAGGTGGAGGCCATGATGCAATGGAAGTCTCCTAAGACGCCCTCCGAAATTCGTAGCTTTTTGGGATTGGCGGGCTTCTACAGGAGATTTATTCAAGATTTCTCCAAGATAGCATAACCTTTGACAAAATTGACCCGCACGGACGTGAAATTCGTGTGGGGTCGAGAGCAGGAGACTGCCTTTAAGGAGTTGAAGACGAGACTAACACAAGCTCCTGTCTTGACATTGCCCGAAGGAAATGACGACTTAGTGGTTTATTCGGATGCATCCTACTCTGGGCTAGGTTGTGTATTGATGCAACGTGGAAGGGTAATAGCCTACGCATCCCGACAACTGAAAACCCACGAAGTCAACTATCCCACACACGATCTAGAATTAGCCGCGGTGGTTTTTGCGTTGAAGATTTGGCGGCACTATCTATACAGGACAAAGTGCACAATTTTCACAGACCACAAAAGCTTGAAGTACTTCTTCGAGCAGAAAGATTTAAACATGAGGCAGAGGCGATGGTTGGAGCTCATAAAGGATTATGACTGCGAAATCCATTACCATCAGGGCAAGGCCAACGTGGTGGCAGATGCCCTCAGCTGAAAAGAAAGGCCCGACCCAATCCGGGTGAAGGCTTATCAGCAGATTATGACCTCTGATATGATGACACAGATTAAGGAGTTCCAAGACGAGGCTTTGAAAGAAGATCGTCTTAACTCCGAAAGGATGAGAGGTCTAGTCATGGAATTGGGCGAGAACACTCTTGGTGTTAAGACCCAATTCGGGCGGATGTGGATTCCTCGATACGGGGATCTACGAGGAAAGATAATGGACGAAGCCCATAAGACTCGATACTCCATTCATCCCGGTGCTACCAAGATGTATCACGATATGAAGAAAGATTATCGGTGGCCAGGTATGAAAAGTGATGTAGTGGAGTACGTGAGTGAGTGCCTTACTTGTCTTCAAGTGAAAGCGGAGCACCAGAAACCGTACGGGAAGATCCAACCGTTGGATATACCCGAATGGAAGTGGGAGCATATCACCATGGACTTCATTACTAAGCTACCTCGCACATCGAAGGGATGCGATACTATTTGGGTGATTGTCGACCGACTAACGAAGAGTGCCCACTTCCTACCGATCCGCGAGACGTATTCATCCGAATGATTGGCGGAACTGTTCATCAAGGAAATCGTAGCTCGTCATGGCGTGCCGGTGTCTATCGTGTCGGATCGTGACACCCGGTTTACGTCAAAGTTTTGGAGAAGATTCCATGATGCAATGGGAACGAGGCTACATATTAGTACAGCCTATCATCCTCAGACGGACGGTCAGTCTGACAGGACGATACAAACGCTCGAGGATATGCTTCGAGCATGCGTGATCGATTTGGAGGAAGTTGGGACGATCACTTAACGTTAGCAGAATTCTCGTACAACAACAGTTATCATGCCAGTATTGGCATGCCACCCTACGATATGCTATACGGTAGGAGATGTAGGACGCCCGTGTGTTGGGGAGACATTGGGCAGAAAGAGTTAGGAGGTATTGAGGTGATCAAAGCTACGACTGAGAAGTTGGAAAAGATCAAAGCCTTCATGAAGGCGGCGAAAGATCGACAAAAATCGTATGCTGACAAAAGGCGAAGACCGATAGAATTCAAGGTTGGAGACCGGGTCATGTTAAAGGTCTCACCTTGGAAAGGGATCATCCGATTCAGGAAACGAGGTAAGCTAAGCCCGAGATATATAGGACCTTTCCGAATTATCGCACGAGTAGGAGAGGTAGCCTATCGACTTGAATTGCCAGATGAGTTAAGTGGAATTCATCCCACATTCCATGTATCTCATCTGAGAAAGTGCTTAGCTGATGAAGACATGGTTGTACCACTGGAGGACATTGAAGTTGATGAAAGGCTCAATTATATGGAGCAACCAGTGGCAATCATCGATCGTAAAGAGAAGAGGCTAAGGACTAAAGTGGTTCCTCTTGTGCATGTATAGTGGAAGCACAGAAAGGGATCAGAATCTACGTGGGAGACGGAAGAGGAAATGAGGCAGCATTACCCTCAACTGTTTGAGGAATAACAGGTTTCAGGGACGAAACCTATATAAGGGGGTGGACTTGTAACACCCGTAATTCTTATAGAAAAAAAATATAAAAGAATAAAAGAAAAAGGGAAAGGGGGAGAAATGAATGTCAACCCAAAGATGGGGGTTAAAAGTGTAAAAAAGGGTGCAAAGTTGGTAAAAAGTTGGTAAAAAGGGAGTATGGCCGCCTATGACCCTGCACAACACACTCATTCGACATTTTTAGAGAGAGAAAGAGCAAGATACGGGTTTTTGAAGAAGGAACAAGAAGGTTCAAAGTTTTTGGTAAGAATTCTCGAAACTTTGATGCTTAGGATGATTCTAGACCCGTGCATGTGCTAATAAATATGACTTGTGTGTTCGGGTGGTATCGTGTGTGTGTCTTAGGTGTTAGAACCGTTTGAAGAAGCTCGGGTGAAGAGTATGAAATTGAAGAACAACAAAGGTGAGTTTCTAGATCCCCTTTTTACTTGTTTTATATGATTTTGGGGCTGGAAAATACATGTATGTATGTTTTTATGAGATTGGGTATGTACTCGTATGTTTATGTGCATGTGTATGTGGGGGGGTATGTTTTGGGCAATTATGTTGCTATGATTATGTTAAGTTCATGCTTAAAATGGTATGTGAATGCTAGAACTAAGTAATGAAATGTTTAGGACTGAGAACAGCTCAAAAATATGTGAACAGGCTGCTAATACGCCTATACAAGGATCATGAGTCCAAACAGTGCTCATGTGCCTGGAATTTTGACTTAGTTTTAGGGTAATAAGTCCAAACAGTGCTCATGTGTGACATCCGGTAATTTTCCGTTACCAAACTCCGTTAGTTCTGTTAAGTTTTGCATACACGTGTCGTAAGCACACACTAGTTGTCGTTTGACGTTGGTGACTTAAAAATAAGTAATAATGTTAATTTAATAATAATCTAGTTGAAAAGATGATTATTATGTTATGTTTATATTTTTACGCGATTTAAAGACTATTTGGGAATTTTATCGCGTAACGCGGAAACGCGCGTGTTAATTCGTATGTCTTGGGTTTTTATAAAGTAAAATATATAAAAGTTATCATTAGTTTAAATGTTCATATTATTAAGTTAAAAACACTCAACAAAGAGTTTAAAGCCTAGTTTTTATAAAATACAAATTACAAGGGCAAAAAGGGTAAATATGGAAATTAAAACTAAACAAAACACCCAAACCCTAATCCCCACCCCCATTCGGCCGCGACTTCACCTCTCAACCCCTCACCGTTGCGATTTCGACCTAGAACAAGCATCAAAGCATCGATTTGGTTCGGTTACAAGGCATACAACACGTAGGGATCGTCAATTGCAAGTTAACACACGTGAAAAGGTTAGATTTTACAAGTTTGATGTTGCTCTTGATAAAACCGAACCCTAGGCTGCGAATTGATGTTCTTGGGGGCTGAAATCTTGATGTTTGTTGATGATAATGAGTTAGTTGGATTGATTACATGTTGTTTAACGTTGATTATGCATGAATTGTATGTTTTTAGTGGATTGATCATGAACTTTGGTGGTTATGAACCCTAATTCGAAATTGATGATTATAACATGGAATTGATGATTGTTTGATGTTGTTGGGAAGTTAATTAGGTTGTATGAATGCTAGAAAACATGGATTTTTCAAGAAATTGGTGTATTGAGGGATTTGTTCATAGGTTACTAATAATAGTAACTTTATTTTGATGTAATGTTGAATTGTTAATGTGTTGATGTTATAGATGTGTTTATGATGATAATTGGATGTTGGATTGTTGCTATGAACATTGGTAATTCACGATTTCATGCTAGAACCCATACATTACTAAAGATAGTAACTTTTCGAGTATGAAATTTATGAATCATGTTAGTTAGGTGTTGTAGATCATGTCTAGGTATGATATGAACTTGATTAGGTATATAATAGTTGGAATTATGGTTGAATTGGATGTTAAACCACTTTTGGGTATTACTTTCCCAAAAGGGAAACTTTATTGTGCATGAACTTTGGATATTGGTAATTTGACTTATTCATGGTTTTAGGATCATGCTAGAATGATTGTTATGAATGTCTAAAGTGGTAGAATCTGTTAATTGGATTGTATGGAATGTTTATTTGGTTATTGGGTGATTATTGCACTTTGATGGTCATGTATGGCTTGGTATGTTTATTAGTAACTAGGACATCAGGATTGGGACTGGAATTGATCATGTTAATGCATGCTGCATGTATTGGGCATCTTGTATGTGTTGTGAATAGTATTTATGACTTTTTGGTAAATTATCTGTTTTGACCCATATATGCTAAATCATAGCTATAGGTTATGTAAGTAGGTTATGCATGATCTAACCTGTTATATGATACACTAGTTATGTTTGAACACACTGAGCATGCTAGATGCTAAGGATTTATACAACTTGTATGATATGTGCTTAGTATGGTGATTTAAGCAATGTATTGGGAATGTAGCATCAAATGTGATTCATTGGAATGTTAAACATGTATGTAGTATGCTTATGTATGTTTAAATGGCTTACAACACATAATGTCACCAATGGGTCAAACGGGTCAACTAGTCACATGTATGTTGTTTTTATAAAACCTTGAGTTCCTTGTTGTAGAACACTTAGGGTTTCTCTTGGGATTTCTGTGTACATGTACTTATGTACTTGTGTGTTCTAGGTAACCTTTGAAGGTTGTCTTTCCACTCGTCCTTGTCATGTTAAACCTTAGTTGTCTAACACGTGTATCAGGTGAGTTCATGCCCCTCTGTTTTATTAAATCTTTTTTGGGGGAGATAGCATACTGGTAAATTTTACAACGCTTATATATTTAAGATGTGTATGATATTAATATAGTGCTGTTTATTATGATAAAGTCCTCACACTTTCGAATTGCTAATATTGGATAGCGGGGAAACTTGGGTAGTACTACTGGGTCTGACGAGCCCCACCTGTGTGACTCGAGGTCAACCGGGTGCAATTTGTCCTATGATTATTCGTCACGATATGGTGAAGTCGTGACGGGAGGCAAACATAACACAGACAGCTTCAATGTTGAAATCACTATGTATTAATATCATTTGTTAATGGACTAGCTAGCTATTACAATGCACATGCTTACTTATACACTATTGATAAACTGTTATGTTTATACGCAAACTCTTGAACTCACCAACCATGTGTTGACTTTTAGTATGCAATTCTCAGGTCATTAATCTGGACTGCTGATAGGAGCACCACACGAGTCAGCATGCATTTTAGAGATTTAAATTTCAAACATGTTTACTCGTTTTTATTTATGGTTTAAACTACTCGGTTGGCACTTGTTTTGCCATATGGTACTTTCACATGTTTTGGGTTGTTTTATTTACTTTACGCTTCCGCATGTCTTTTAAAGTTTAAACTCTGGTTGGTTTACACTAAACGTAGCATATAGAGTCGTTCCGAGTAACTATTGACTGTGATCCTGGTTTGTTCACACGCCTCGCGGTAAAACTCCGCACGTGGATTTTGAGGGTGTGACAGATTGGTATCAGAGCCATTGGTTATAGAGAACTAGGTTGCATACACACAAGACTATAACCACACACTGTTAGTTAGTTACTTGTTCCTGATTTTTCTACTGCATACTCATTGGCATACACATCACACTCTCTGCAGCATGGCATCGTCTTCGAGGGCACGTGGTAAGCTACCAGCATCACCCACACGACCCGAGTCCCCACCTCCTGGACCGGTACCTGCCGATGGACTGGACTGGCCTCGTTTGGACTATCCACGAGGTTAATTCGACTGGGATCAACCATTTGTGCCACCTGAACGTGACCCTCCCCGTGACTGGAGTTTCTACCCTGAGTTCGTAGATCACCTCATGTATAGGGAACGTGTACCAACATCGAGACCTAGAACTAGGACCAACACCGAACAACCATTACCTTCACTCCCACGGACGGTACAGTCCAATGAGCAGGTGATTGCTGCATTGGTGGCAGCACTGGACACGGAGCAACACCGGGTCCGGCGACTCACGAGCGATGTCTGTACACTACGGCACGACATAGTTGAATGATTCTATTCTAATTTCCTTTAAATGATTTGGACTACGTAGCGTTTCTTTATTTTGGAACCTATGTGGGAAGAGTTGTTTCTCCACCCGAACAACAAACTCAAATTTTGACATTGATAAATAATTTGTGACTCATTTGCAAATTTATTTACCCTTGGTTATTATTTTTGTTATAAATGTTGTGGTGGTAATGATTCATTACTTTCTTATTGTTTACTATACTTCAATGAGTAACATCAAACAGCGGTTTTTGTTCGATTGATTCATTACTCATTATTGTGTTGTGAATGTAAAGTGAATAATGGACGCCCGAGGACGAGGACGTGGACGTGGCCGAGGACGCGGACGCGGGCGCGGTGAGGTGCCGGTGACCAAGGTGCCGGTGACCAAGGCGCCGGTACAATTAATATGACTCCTGCGGAACTGGCCGCCTTAATAAATGCACAAGTCCAGGCGGCAGTAGCTGCTGTCCAAGTAGGACAGGCTGCAGGTAAACGATAATGGAAAAGTTTGTCAAATACTCTAGTTAATCGAATAAGATGTCTAATTAATATTTATCGTGATAAAGCAGGACCTCCAACGTGTACCTACAAGTCCTTCATGGACTGCAAGCCCTACACCTATAGCAGAACTGAGGGTGCTGTAGGGTTAGTAAGGTGGTTTGAGAAGACAAATCTGTGTACTCAAAGTGTAACTGTCCACCTGCTGACCAAGTGAAATACGCAACCGGGACGTTGGATGGTGCTGCACTGTCTTGGTGGAATGCTCAAGTGCAAATGCTAGGGCAGGCCATGGCAAATGAGCTCCCGTGGAATGAATTCAAAGATATGATGATCGAGGAATATTGTCCTCGAAGCGAAGTTCAAAAGTTGGAGATGGAATTTTGGCAATTGAAAATGCAAGGTTCCGAGATCGAGGCCTATACAACAAGAACTCATGAGCTGGCCACACTATGTCCTGGAATGGTGAATGAGATGCACAAGCGGGTGGAACATTACATCTGGGGATTGGTGCCCGAGATTAGGAGCATGGTGACTTCCTCTAACCCCGCCACTATACAACAAGCCATCCGACTAGCCCACAAACTAACTGACGAAGCTGTGGAGCTAGGACGGTTACCAAAACGGGGCGCTGCTGCAAGTGTGCCCGACAACAAAAGAAAGTGGGATACCTCCAACAACACCAACACCAACAACAACAATAGGCATCATCATCCTCCGGTGGTCAACACCAATCTCAACAACAACAACAACCACAACAGCAACAAAGAAGGTTTGACAACAATCGTAACTTCAACCAGTCAGCCTCAAACAATCAAGGACCGAGCGGCTATGGTGGTAAACAGCCGATGTGCCCGCGGTGCAACTATCATCACGTTGGGAGATGTGACAACTACAAGTGTCAGCGGTGTGGTAACAATGGGACACTTGGCTAAGGATTGCCGTGGTGAGTTAGTTAAGAAGCCACAGCAACCTCAGGAGAATCCCAAGGGGTGTTTTGAGTGTGGAAAGGAGGGGCACTACAAGCGAAACTGCCCGCAGTTAAGGAGGAACGGTAATGGCAATGTCCAGAACAACAACCATAACAACAACAACAACAACAAAGATGGAAATGGCAATGGTAACAGTGGTAATAATGGAGCCAAAGGGTGAGCCTTCGTCATTGGCTCAGGTGAGGCTCTAAACGACCCTACTACTGTTACTGGTAGGTTTTCTGTAAATGGTGTTTTGCTACAGTACTGTTTGATACTGGAGCTGATAGGAGTTTCATATCCTTAAAGTTCTCTAGTCTCCTAAGTGATATCCCTTCTGCCTTAGAATCCAAATATACCGTAGAGTTGGATGACGGTAAACAGATCCATGTGACACACATCCTTAAAGATTGTAAGATAGAGCTCGCTGGTCATACTTTCCCTATAGATCTTATGCTTATTACACTAGGAAGTTTTGATGTGGTGATAGGCATGGATTGGCTCTCAAACAAGCAAGCGGAAGTCATATGCCACGAGAAGATCATACGAATTCCTATTGGTGATGAAATTCTCACAGTCCGAGGTGATAGAGTGGTGCAGTGATGGGCATTATCTCCTACATGAAAGCACAGAAGTTACGAAAAGGTCTTTGGCTATTCTGGCACTTGTCACCGATAAGCAGCCAGAGGAAAAGAAAATTGAGGACATCCCCGTGGTACGTGATTTTCCAGAGGTGTTTCCAGAGGATCTTCCTGGACTACCACCTCATCGCCAAGTGGAATTCCAAATTGAACTGACTCCCAGTGCAGCCCCGATTGCTAGAGCACCTTATCGATTAGCACCAAACGAACTACAGGAGTTGTCATCACAACTTCAGGAGCTTTTAGATAAGGGCTTTATTCGACCTAGCTCATCACCTTGGGGAGCCCCTGTTCTCTTTGTAAAGAAAAAGGATGGCACGTTCCGAATGTGCATCGATTATAGGGAGTTAAACAAAGTCACAATTAAGAACCGATACCCTTTACCTCGCATCGACGACTTATTTGATCAGCTTCAGGGATCCAGCTATTATTCGAAGATCAACTTGAGATCTGGTTATCATCAACTCCGAGTCCGTGAGGAAGACATTTCCAAAACCGCATTCCGTACCCGTTATGGTCATTACAAGTTCTTGGTCATGCCTTTTGGGTTGACAAATGCACCTGCGGTGTTCATGGATCTCATGAATCGCGTGTGCAAACCCTACCTTGATCAGTTTGTTATTGTGTTTATTGATGACATACTGATATACTCTAAGACCAAGGAGGACCATGAAGAGCATCTACGATTAATCTTGGAATTGTTGAAGAATGAGCAACTGTACGCCAAATTCTCTAAGTGTGACTTTTGGATACGCGAAGTACAATTCCTAGGCCATATTGTTAATGAGAAGGGTATACATGTTGATCCTGCCAAGATTGTGGCAATAAAGAATTGGGCCATACCAAAAACACCGAGTGAGATACGACAATTTCTGGGATTATCGGGATAATACCGACAGTTCATAGAGGGATTTTCTAAGATTGCACAACCTCTCACTGCTTTGACTCACAAAGGAACGACATACAAATGGGGAGAAAGCCAAGAGGCAGCTTTTCAGCTATTGAAACAAAAACTCTGTAGTGCACCGATATTGGCACTGCCAGAGGGGACGGATGATTTCGTGGTGTATTGTGACGCATCCATCCAAGGATTGGGTTGTGTTCTGATGCAGTGCGATAAGGTGATAGCCTATGCCTCTAGACAACTAAAGGTTCACGAGAAGAATTATACTACCCATGATCTGGAGTTGGGTGCAGTGGTTTTTGCCTTAAAGATTTGGAGACATTACTTGTACGGTACCAATATACTATTTATACCGATCACAAGAGTCTTCAGCACATCTTTGAGCAAAAAGAGCTGAATATGAGGCAACGACGTTGGGTGGAACTTTTGAATGATTATGATTGCGCTATCAAGTACCATCCTGGAAAGGCGAACGTGGTTGCTGATGCCCTAAGCAGGAAGGAAACAGCTAAACCCAGGCGGGTGCGAGCTTTACAGCTTACAATCAGTACCCATCTACCCGCACAAGTCAAGGAAGCACAAATAGAAGCCTTGAAAGAGGAAAACATTGTTTCTGAGTCATTACGGGGAATGGATAAACAATTGGTAGAGAAAGAAGATGGAATTCGGTACTTCATGGATAGAATTTGGGTGCCTGTTTATGGAAATCTGAGGGATTTGGTTATGAGCGAGGCACACAAGTCTAAATACTCTATACATCCTGGATCTGACAAGATGTATCATGATCTAAAGGCGCACTATTGGTGGCCTAACATGAAGGCAGACGTAGCTACATATGTGAGCAAGTGTTTGACCTGTTCGAAGGTAAAGGTGGAATACCAAAAACCATCCGGACTGTTACAGCAACCTGAGATACCAATGTGGAAATGGGAACAAATTTCCATGGATTTTATCACTAAACTACCCCGGACTAATACTGGTTGTGACACAATCTGGGTCATTGTGGATCGGTTGACCAAGTCCGCTCACTTCCTTGCAATTAAGGAAACGGATAAGATGGAGAAGCTAATCCGATTGTATCTCAAGGAAATCGTTTCGAGACACGGCGTACCAATCTCAATTATCTCTGATCGCGATGCTCGTTTCACGTCACACTTCTGGCAGTCACTACAGAAATCTCTGGGTACCCGATTGGATATGAGTACTGCTTATCATCCACAGACTGACGGTCAGAGTGAGCGTACCATACAGACTTTGGAGGATATGCTACGTGCTTGTGTGATTGATTTCGGGAACAACTGGGAAGTTCACCTACCTTTGGTGGAATTTTCCTATAATAACAGTTATCACACTAGCATACAGGCAGCACCTTTCGAGGCTTTGTATGGGAGAAAGTGTAGATCACCAGTTTGATGGGCTGAAATTGGTGATAGTCAACTAACGGGTCCCGATCTCATTCATGAAACAACAGAGAAGATTGTGCAGATACGGAACCGTATGGCTGCAGCAAGGGATAGACAGAAAAGTTATGCTGACAAGAGGCGGAAACCTCTCGAATTTCAAATTGGCGACAAAGTGTTATTGAAAGTCTCACCGTGGAAAGGCGTAGTTCGGTTTGGCAAGCGAAGAAAGCTGAATCCGAGGTATGTTGGACCGTTTGAGATACTGGAAAGAATAGGTCCGGTGGCCTATCGACTAGCCTTGCCTGATTCGCTGAGTTGAGTGCACAACGTGTTTCACGTTTCAAATCTGAAGAAGTGCCTATCTGACGAGACGCTAATTGTACCACTAGAAGATGTTCAAGTGGATGAACAATTGCGTTTTATCGAAGAACCCGTCGAGGTGATGGATCGTGAGGTGAAAACACTTAAGCAGAGCAAAATACCTATAGTCGAAGTTCGTTGGAACTCGCGACGTGGACCGGAATTCACGTGGGAACGTGAGGATCAAATGAAGCTTAAGTACCCTCAACTGTTCGAGACGATGTCTGCAGACCAAGGTATTGATTTAAATTTCGGGACGAAATTTCTTTCAACATGGGGATGATGTGACAACTCATCCAAAACTCACTCGATTTCGATTTCTGTGTGCCAATGCAGTAGATCAGTGATGGAACACGCTCACCATGTAACGCAATTTTCGGGACGAAAATTCTTTCAACATGGGGATAATGTGACATCCGGTAATTTTCCGTTACCAAACTCCGTTAGTTCCGTTAAGTTTTGCATACACGTGTCGTAAGCACACACTAGTTGTCGTTTGACGTTGGTGGCTTAAAAATAAGTAATAATGTTAATTTAATAATAATCTAGTTGAAAAGATGATTATTATGTTATGTTTATATTTTTACGCGATTTAAAGACTATTTGGAAATTTTATCGCGTAACGCGGAAACGCGCGTGTTAATTCGTATGTCTTGGGTTTTATAAAATAAATATATAAAAGTTATCATTAGTTTAAATGTTCATATTATTAAGTTAAAAACACTCAACAAAGAGTTTAAAGCCTAGTTTTTATAAAATACAAATTACAAGGGCAAAAAGGGTAAATATGGAAATTAAAACTAAACAAAACACCCAAACCCTAATCCCCACCCCCATTCGGCCGCGACTTCACCTCTCAACCCCTCACCATTGCGATTTCGACCTAGAACAAGCATCAAAGCATCGATTTGGTTCGGTTACAAGGCATACAACACGTAGGGATCGTCAATTGCAAGTTAACACACGTGAAAAGGTTAGATTTTACAAGTTTGATGTTGCTCTTGATAAAACCGAACCCTAGGCTGCGAATTGATGTTCTTGGGGGCTGAAATCTTGATGTTTGTTGATGATAATGAGTTAGTTGGATTGATTACATGTTGTTTAACGTTGAGTATGCATGAATTGTATGTTTTTAGTGGATTGATCATGAACTTTGGTGGTTATGAACCCTAATTCGAAATTGATGATTATAACATGGAATTGATGATTGTTTGATGTTGTTGGGAAGTTAATTAGGTTGTATGAATGCTAGAAAACATGGATTTTGCAAGAAATTGGTGAATTGAGGGATTTGTTCATAGGTTACTAATAATAGTAACTTTATTTTGATGTAATGTTGAATTGTTAATGTGTTGATGTTATAGATGTGTTTATGATGATAATTGGATGTTGGATTGTTGCTATGAACATTGGTAATTCACGATTTCATGCTAGAACCCATACATTACTAAAGATAGTAACTTTTTGAGTATGAAATTTATGAATCATGTTAGTTAGGTGTTGTAGATCATGTCTAGGTATGATATGAACTTGATTAGGTATATAATAGTTGGAATTATGGTTGAATTGGATGTTAAACCACTTTTGGGTATTACTTTCCCAAAAGGGAAACTTTATTGTGCATGAACTTTGGATATTGGTAATTTGACTTATTCATGGTTTTAGGATCATGCTAGAATGATTGTTATGAATGTCTAAAGTGGTAGAATCTGTTAATTGGATTGTATGGAATGTTTATTTGGTTATTGGGTGATTATTGCACTTTGATGGTCATGTATGGCTTGGTATGTTGATTAGTAACTAGGACATCAGGATTGGGACTGGAATTGATCATGTTAATGCATGCTGCATGTATTGGGCATCTTGTATGTGTTGTGAATAGTATGTATGACTTTTTGGTAAATTATCTGTTTTGACCCATATATGCTAAATCATAGCTATAGGTCATGTAAGTAGGTTATGCATGATCTAACCTGTTATATGATACACTAGTTATGTTTGAACACACTGAGCATGCTAGATGCTAAGGATTTATACAACTTGTATGATATGTGCTTAGTATGGTGATTTAAGCAATGTATTGGGAATGTAGCATCAAATGTGATTCATTGGAATGTTAAACATGTATGTAGTATGCTTATGTATGTTTAAATGGCTTACAACACATAATGTCACTAACGGGTCAAACGGGTCAACTAGTCACATGTATGTTGTTTTTATAAAACCTTGAGTTCCTTGTTGTAGAACACTTAGGGTTTCTCTTGGGATTTCTGTGTACATGTACTTATGTACTTGTGTGTTCTAGGTAACCTTTGAAGGTTGTCTTTCCACTCGTCCTTGTCAAGTTAAACCTTAGTTGTCTAACACCCGTATCAGGTGAGTTCATGCCCCTCTGTTTTATTAAATCTCTTTTGGGGGAGATAGCATACTGGTAAATTTTACAACGCTTTATATATTTAAGATGTGTATGATATTAATATAGTGCTGTTTATTATGATAAAGTCCTCACACTTTCGAATTGTTAATATTGGATAGCGGGGAAACTTGGGTAGTACTACTGGGTCTGACGAGCCCCACCTGTGTGACTCGAGGTCAACCGGGTGCAATTTGTCCTATGATTATTCGTCACGATATGGTGAAGTCGTGACGGGAGGCAAACATAACACAGACAGCTTCAATGTCGAAATCACTATGTATTAATATCGTTTGTTAATGGACTAGCTAGCTATTACAATGCACATGCTTACTTATACACTATTGATAAACTGTTATGTTTATACACAAACTCTTGAACTCACCAACCATGTGTTGACTTTTAGTATGCTATTCTCAGGTCATTAATCTGGACTGCTGATAGAAGCACCACACGAGTCAGCATGCATTTTAGAGATTTAAATTTCAAACATATTTACTCGTTTTTATTTATGGTTTAAACTACTCGGTTGGCACTTGTTTTGCCATATGGTACTTTCACATGTTTTGGGTTGTTTTATTTACTTTACGCTTCCGCATGTCTTTTAAAGTTTAAACTCTGGTTGGTTTACATTAAACGTAGCATATAGAGTCGTTCCGAGTAACTATTGACTGTGATCCTAGTTTGTTCACACGCCTCGCGGTAAAACTCCGCACGTGGATTTTGAGGGTGTGACATCATGTGTCTGAAATTTGGAACTTAGAAAACTAAGTACAGGGTAATAAGTCTGAATAGTACTCATACGCCCAGAAATTTGCCACGCCCAGAAATTTGCCTTAGAAATGTTCTAAGTAGGGTCATGAGTCCAAATAGTTCTCATTTGCCAAAATAGTACCTATACGCCTAAGACTCATTAGCCTAAACAGTGCTCATGTGCCTGAATTCTGACTTAGAAAAACTAAGTGTAGGGTAATGAGTCTAAATAGTTCTCATGTGCCTGAATTCTGACTTAGAAAAACTAAGTGTAGGGTAATGAGCCTAAACAGTGCTCTTGTGCCTGGAATTATTTACTAGGTGTAAGTAAAACTCATGCGCCCAAAACTTAGAATTTAATGCAGAATTTTCGTGGAAGTTTGTACAGCTAGGGTTTTGGACTAATATTGACTATGGATTTATTAAATGCATATGATTATGTCTGAATTTCATTATGACTCTTTTCTTAATATTTTAATTATATTACGATTAGGGTTATTATTAATGTTATTATTATTATTATTAATATGCTTATTAATAATAAATTGTATGACTCTACGTGGTATGATCTTGATCAAGACAGGAAGAATTATCATTAATAAAGAGTAAGATTACTGATAAAGAAAAGTGGAACGTAAATAAATGAACGAAAGTCTTGCAAGCAAATGAATGGAGGTGCACACCCTGGCAGGTGTTAGCTCAACTGTGATGCGGGTTCGCTACCCCGAAGGATGCACACAGGGTCAATCTTTGAGATTGGCATAGAGGTGAGCGACTTGGTGTCGTAAAAGACTCACAGGATAAGTGCAATCCTTGAGATTGCCATAGAGGTGAGCGACTCGGTGTCGCAAAAGACTCACAGGAACAAAAAGGGCAATCATTAAGATTGCTAACGAGGTGAGTGACTCTGTGTCGCAAAAGACTCGGAAGGATAATGATAAAAGTACTAATTGAACGATGATGAAGATAATAATGATATTACCTTCGTGTACGTACGATGTGTGATCACATATGAATAATGAACGGTTTGAAATGAAAAGTAAGTATTTTAATTACAAAACTAGAACTCACTCAGCAACGCTGACTTTTATGTATTTCCCAGTTGGCAGGTAACAGGTTGCTGATGATGGCACACGGGGATGGCTATTTGGCGGGCGAGACTGACATCCATTTATGTTTCGACAATACTGTTATTTTGTAATTTATTCGACTAATCATTTTGTGACCCATGAACTAGAATGTATTGCTTAACAACAGTGTTTATAATGAATGAATGGGTTTTTGTCAAATTGATTTCGCTGCTTAAATTTATAATATGTATGTTTTATGCTGTGAATGACCAACTGTGAGGTGCCCGGGAACGGGGCCTTACAAATAAACAGAATTCATGTTGTTTTGTCATAAAACAACACGTTTGAAAACGCAAATATTTGAGTTAATATAACACACGACGTCTTCTTTATTAAAAAAAGAAATGAAACAATGCATAGATTGTTGTATTAAAGCAATACAACACAAAACGTTTATATTAATGCAAAATAGTGAACATTAAATAGTAAAGAAAGTGTTGCTTATATGTTGTTTGATATTTTGGCATAATGCACCACAAAAACAACACATGGGATCTTATTGTTTTGAAGTAAAACAACATAGAACATGTTACTAAAAACCACACAAAACTGTGCTATTTGACAAAAACAGCATAAAACTGTGTTGTTTAACGCAAAACAGCACAAATCTGTGATGTTTTCATGAAATATAACATAATTTTGTGCTTTTTTTCATGAGATACATCACAAAACTATGTTGTTTGACGTAAAACTACACAAAAATGTGCTATTTTTTATGAAATACAGCACAAACTTATGTTGTTTTTAGGAAATACAGCACAAAATTATGCTATTTTTATGAAATACAGCACAACTTTGTGCTGTTTTTATGAAATACAGCACAACTTTGTACTGTCTTATTAAATACAGCACAACTTTATGTTGTTTTATGAAATACAGCACAACTTTGTGCTGTTTTATGAAATACAGCACAAAAACGTTAAATGTAGCACAATTTCACATAATTTGATTTTTTTTGTAAAAAAATATAACAATACTATACTCAATTTAAAGAGAAAAAAAATCCTTGATTTTACGGTGTAATTTATTTAAAAAATAATGTCGTATGAAAAAATTATTAGCATTTAAAAAATGGGGGAAATTTTAAAAAGGTAACAATTGTGGGTAAATTATAAAATACCCAAACTACCATTGATTAATTATGTTTCCTACACTTTGATCTTAGCCCTTAATTAGATAATTAGAAAGCTAAGATTACTTCTTAGTATTCTTAGGAAAAACTTATTTTTTAGGGAAAACTTATTTTTTAGGGAAAACTTATTTTTTAGGGAAACCTCCCCCTGATATATATATATATATACATACATATGTATATACATACATATGTATATACATACATGTATATACATACATATGTATATACATACATATGTCTATACATACATATGTATATACATACATATGTATATACATACATATGTATATACATACATATGTATCTACATACATATATACATACTATATATATACATATATATATATATATATATACATACCCTATATACATATATACATATATAATATATACACATACATTATATATATATACATATATATATATGTATATATACATATATATGTATATCTATGTGTGTATATATCTATATATACATATATATAATGTATATATATATACATATATATACATATATGTTATATATATATATTTATATGCATATATATATGTATATGTATATGTATATGTATGTATATGTATATATATGTATATGTATATGTATAATGTATATGTATATGTATATGTATATGTATATGTATATGTGTTATGTATATGTATATGTATATGTATATGTATATGTATATGTATATGTAATGTATATGTATATGTAATGTATATATGTATATGTATATGTATGGATATGTATATGTTATGTATATGTATATGTATATGTATATGGTATATGTATATGTATATGTATAGTATATGTATATGTATATGTATATGTATATGTATATGTATAATGTATGTATATGTATATGTCAATGTATATGTATATATATGTATATGTATATGTATATGTATATATATATGTATATGTATATGTATATGTATATGTATAATGTATATGTATATGTATATGTATATGTATATGTATATGTATATTTTATGTATATGTATATGTATAATGTATGTATATGTATATGTATATATGTATATGTTATATGTATATGTATATGTATATGTATATGTATATGTATATGTATTGTATATGTATAATGTATATGTATATGTATATGTATATGTATATGTATATGTATATGTATGTATATGTATGTATGTAGTATGTATATATATATATGTATATGTATATGTATATGTATATGTATATGTATATGTATATGTATATGTATATGTATGTATATGTATATGTATATGTATATATATGTATATTATATGTATATGTATATGTATATGTATATGTATATGTATATGTAATATGTATATGTATGTATATGTATATGTAATATGTATATGTATAGTATATGTATATGTATATGTATATGTATATGTATATGTATATGTATATGTATAATATGTATATGGTATGTATATGTATATGTATATGTATATGTATATGTAGGTATATGTATATGTATATGTATATGTATATGTATATATATGTATATATGTATATATGTATATATATATGTATATGTATATATGTATATATGTATATATGTATATTTATATGTTTGTTTGTTTGTTTGTTTGTTTGTTTGTTTATGTGTATATATATATGTGTGTGTGTGTATAGATATATATGTATGTCGGTATATATATGTACCACACACACATATATAGAGTAGGTTATCTTGAGAACTACTTTTTTTTGTAAAAACTCAAGAAATCAGTATCAACCACACATTTTAGGCACATGTCACTTCTACCCTTTTTTTTAATGTTCATACTTTTTCACGTATTATTTTTTTTTAAAAAAAATCACCATTAATTCAGTATTTTTTATCTTTCCAACGCCTACCATATTAATATACTTTTTTTAAAAAATCGTTCATCCGTTATTTCACATGTGTAAACTGAGTCATTACATATGTGTAAATCCTATTTTGCACATATGTAATTCCAGTTATTACATATGTGTAAATTACATATGTGCAAAACGACGTTCGTAAAAAACGAGATTTTTTATTTTTAACGATAGAGGGAAACATTTCTGTGTTTTTACTTTTTTTAATATTTTTTTTATGATTTTTTTATTATGTTTTCGTTAATTACCATTTTGCCATTGAAAAGTAGTGGCTCACATTGATACCTAGAGTTCTCATAAAAAGCGAGTTATCATTCGATCCCTCCCCAATAATACATATACATATATACATACATATATAACATATATACATACATATATATATACATACATATATACATACATATACATACATATATATATACATACATATATACATACATATACATACATATACACATACATATACATACATATATATACATATATATATATATATACATATATATAGGGTAAGGTTTTTTTCAGGACTTCTCTTAATATGAGAACTCGCAGAACTCTTATTAACCTTTGATCATAGTAATCAATTGTTGATTAATGTCACAACCCCCGCTGATAGCAGAAACACGGGGATGTGAGCTAGACTGGATCGTCATAACACATGTATACGATAGAGAAGCAATATAAATATGATGACAAGCGTGTCATGATGACACCGAACACAAATAGAGACTTGTGTCGCATTTAGTAAATATTCATGACAACATAGCCATAAGCATAACATGTAGAATCACATAACCATATAGAATAACATTGTTTAGTTTCCCACAACCCGAAAACAGTGTTCAAAAGAATGTTATTTGTTTAGTGGACTGCAACAATGTACAAAAGAATTGTTCATCATGTATGTTCAGTCTCAAAATATGCTTCCTAGAGTCTCCACTAAAAGGCAGCACTCCTAGAACTTCAATTACCTTGATCACCTGGAAAGAGGTGCTCAAAACGGTCAACATAATTGTTGGTGAGCTTCGTAGGTTAAGTATTAAAAGATGATAGATGAAAACAGTAAGTAGGTTTATTAAGCTACCGCAACTATACTTATGTGTAGGCAGTTTTACTAGTTAAAATAGCTACAGCCAAGCCTATTCATCGGTTCCTCACGGGAATTGATGGCTGTAAAGAAAGCATTTCCAAGGTGTAAATAGTTTAAAAATGACGTAGCAAGATCCACAAAGCGCATACGTTTAGTTTACAACCAAACCCCTTTGGTCGCATTACCAGAACTAATGGTTGTATTGAAAGATTTTCCATTGTTTAACAAGTTTAAAATGACGTAGCAAGATCCACAAAGCGCATACCTTTAGTTTACAACCAACCAATCCTTAGGTCCCATTACCGGGATTAAGGGTTGTGTTGAAAGAATTTCCATTGTATAACAAGTTAAAATGACATAGCAAGATCGACAAAGCGCATACGTATAGTTTTACAACCAAACCAATCCTTAGGTCCCATTGCCGGAACTAATGTTTGTATTGAAGGGCAAATTTATATGACGTAGCAAGATCCACAAAGCGCATACGTATAGGTTACAACCAAACCAATCCTTAGGTCCCATTACCGGGATTAATGGTTGAAATGGATGCTCGGCAAAGAAGAACCACAAAGTAGACCCACGAAGAAGAACCATACCGCCGAGAGCATCCAAGGTCAATATGTAAGGCCCCGTTCCCGGCACCTCGCAGTTGGTCATTCATCGCACATAATTCATGATATTATTAAATCATCGCAGCGGAATCAATAAAATAATTTTCATTTTCAATATAAATGCTTTTGCAAAGTAATACAACACTCATTAAAAATATCGGTTGTTTGCATTACAATACAAAAACATTAAACAAAAGAATGCCATCCCAAAAGAGCTGAGTAGCCACCTCGTGCCATCCTCAGCAACACTACCTGTCATCTGGAAACACATAAAAAGTCAGCGTTGCTGAGTGAGTTCTAGTTTATAATAAAACATACTTTCTTCTGTTAAAACCGTTCTTACATACATGCAATCACACAACATACGTACATATAGATAATCTTATTATTATCTTTATTGTTCGTTCATTAACTTTCATTCGTGTACTGTTCATTATTAACAGTCACATTCTTTCTTGCATTCATACGTCTTTTACATGCATTCATACATTCATTACATTCGACCATACGTTCATTGTGTTCCTTCATACATTCATTTCATTCATTCATACGTTCATTACATTCATTCATACGTTCAGTACATTCATTCGTACGTTCATTACATTCGTTCATACGTTCAGTACGTTCATTCGTACGTTTATTACATTCGGTGACATGTACCATACCCCGAACATTGTGCACTACTGCTGGTGCTGGACCTGTGGTAAAAAACCACAAACGTTGTGCACTACTGTTGATCCAGTCACCTAGGGTAGGTACATGCACCACTTATCTTTCCTCTTTCATTCTGGATCAATGCCATATGTATACCTCGAACATTGTGCACTACTGCTGGTGCTGGAACTGTGATGATAAATCACGAACGTTATGCACTACTGCTGATCCAGTCACCTAGGGTAAGCGGCAAGGATCCCATACATACATATGGTCAATCACAAAGACTGACCCCAATATGCATCCTTCGGGGTAGCTACCCGCACACTGTTGAGCTAACACCTGCAATGGGTGTGCCCTCCATAAATTTGCTTGCAAGCCATTTCTTACATTCATTTGTTTATTCATTAATGCATGCATTCGTTCATCATGTTCCTCTTTCATTATTTTCACTTTACGTTCTTATTACTTTCGTTTCATTCATTCATTTATAACATGTAAAGTCACCGAAAGATAAACATTTATTGAAACAAGGAACATCGATACTTACAAATCATCAGTCATTACCATCATATAGGGCTACATCATACTCATCATACATACATCATGCATATACTTACAATACTATCTCTTCCCTCGTACACAACAACCCTATTTGGGCAATTGGACATACTTCAGTCGCATGGCCTCCACGCGACAGAATCATACGATTGGCACCTATGCGAATGAACATACAATCGTGCGAATGGACCTCCTATCGTGTGAATGAACACTATGCGATTGGACTCCTATGCGACTGAACCCTCAGTCGCGCGACTGAACAACTATGCGACTGGACTTATGCGACTAACTCCCAGTCGCATGACCTGTCGTGCGACTGAACTCCCAGTCGCATGACCTGTCGTGCGACTGAGTCCCCAGTCATGTGACCGAGCCTCAGTTGTGCGACTGAGCCTCAGTCGTGTGATTGAACATCATTCGTTCCCCAGTCGTGCATTTGGCCCTTCAGTCGCCTAACCCTAACTGGCAGCAACTGGAGTTCATCCCGAACTGCAGCCGCGACATACGGCCTTCAAACTCTTCCAAATTCATTTCCAGCCCAAATTACCCCTCCTAAACCTTAGGATCATACTAGGACATCATACAGGCACATACAAGTCCAAAATCACACTCTAAACACATTACATACACTACACCCAAATGGGTCAAACTCATACATTTCAAAAACGGGTTTAAATATGTTCCAGCCCCAAAATCATTTGAAAACAAGTAAATGAGGTGTCCTAGAACTCACACAAAGGAGAAGAAGATGGAGAGCCTCGTTTGGACTATTCACTCAACGAGTTTCGAGCCCGAATCACCACTTTCTCTCCTTTACTCTTCTTTCTCTCTTCTTTCTCTCTTCTTTCTCTCTCTGCTCTTCTTTTCACTGACTTTTACAAGTGGGGGAGGGAGATGGCTGCCCCTCCTTTATAGCTATAGTTCAGTCCCCCAAGTTCCAGGCGACTGGACCTTCGGCCGCCTGAACACCATACGACTGGACATCCAGTCGCATGAGTTCCATGCGATTGAGCCTTCAGTCACCCGAACATCATGCGATTGGACCTCCAGTCGCATGAGTTCCATGCGATTGAGCCTTCAGTCGCCCGAACATCATGCGATTGGACCTCCAGTCGCATGAGTTCCATGCGACTGAGCCTCAGTCGCATGACACTCCAAAAAGTCAAACTTCCGGGTGTTACACAATAGCATTCACAAGTAACATCATACAACACTTAGCATCAAGTAATAGCAAATAGTAATGTAAAGCCATCAAGTAACATACATGGGTAACATAGCATAGAGTCAAGTTTCAACAATCCATGCCTCAGTCAATCAGGATCATCACGTAGCCCAGTTTAAGCACATTCTTAGTATACCAGGGATGCTTATATATAGGGTTCCCCGCAGCGTTCCCACCACATCCGCGATACACCTAGAACGATGCCTAAACCAGTTACGTGACATCAGTTTATCCTTAGCATCAATCAACATGTTAAGCAAGATAAGATACTCATCAAAGTGGTAGCAGTCTTCCACTAGGGAAGATGCTTGAAATCAAGTTAAGTACGCGAGCATTCTTTTCCCCCAAGTTTGTAATGTTTAAAAGTTATATAAGCGTTAAAAGGGGCCACGAAACTCACTGAATAGATGATAAACACGAATGATGAATATTCCCAGTAGTAGAATGCTATGAACAATCAACACCTATTGACAGTTACTGACAAGTATTAATAATGAGCATAAAGGATAAGATGATGTTCGATAGGTTCGGGCAGTTTCGGTTCGGTCGTGGTTAACACTTGCACGCAACACACACGATAGATCTTATGTAGATCCGAGTACTGTCACCTTAACATCATACGACAACACATACCGCACACAATTAGAATTAACACACAATGACTCCAATTGCACGACAGGACTAGACGCACGACTGGACTCTTCATTCGCACAAATCAACTCTCAATTGTGCGAATCAGCTTTATTCGCACGATTGAACTCCCATTCGTGTGACTAAGCATTCAGTCGTACCATACAGCACCTAATCGCACGACTCAACCTTCTATTTGCACGATTCAGCCTTCAGTCGTGCGAATCAGCTTCATTCGTACGACTCGAACAAACGTGGGTAATGCTGTCTCATCTCTTCTTCTGTTTCCCACGTTGACTCGGATCCCTTCTTGTGCCGCCACTATACACGCACAGAGGAACCACTTTATTTCTCAGCCTTTTCTCCTTTCGATCGATGATCGCCACTGGTTGCTCCACATAATTGAGCCGTTCGTCTACCTCGATATCCTCCAGTGGGACAATCATATCCTCGTCCGCCAACACTTCCTCAGATGAGATACGTGGAAGGTCGGGTGAATTCCACTTAACTCATCTGGTAGCTCCAACCTATAGGCCACCTTTCCTACTCGAGCAATGACTCGGAAAGGGCCTATATACCTCGGGCTCAACTTGCCCCGCTTTCTGAACCGAATGATACCTTTCCAAGTGAGACTTTCAACATCACCCGATCACCCACCCGGAACTCAATCGGTCTACGCCGTTTATCGCATACGACTTCTGTCTGTCTTTGGCTACCTTCATATAGGCCTTGATCCTTTCAAGCTTTTCAGTCGTAGCCTCAATCACTTCGACGCTCCCCAATTCCTTCTGACCAATATCACCCCAACAAACGGGTGTCCTGCATCTTCTGCCGTATAGCATCTCATAGGGTGGCATGCCAATGCTGGCGTGATAGCTGTTATTGTATGAGAATTCTGCTAACGGCAAGTGTCCCAACTTCCCCCGAAATCAATCACACATGCCCGGAGCATGTCCTCTAAAGTCTGAATGGTCCTTTCTAACTGGCCATCAGTTTGGGGATGATAAGCCGTGCTAATATGTAACCTCGTCCCCATGGCATCATGGAATTTCTTCCAGAATTTGGATGTAACCGGGTATCGCGATCAGACACAATTGACACCGGTACACCATGACGAGTCACAATCTCCTTGATGAAAAGATCGGCCAACCTCTCGGATGAATATGTCTCGCGCATCGGTAGGAAGTGAGCACTCTTCATCAGACGATCAACAATCACCCATATACATCATACCCTTTTGGGGTACGTGCAGCTTCGTGATGAAATCCATGGTGATGTGCTCCTACTTCCATTCCGGTATATCCAAAGGTTTAATCTTTCCATACGGCTTCTGATGCTCGGCCTTCACTTGCAAACAACTAAGGCATTTACTCACATACTCCACCACATCACGCTTCATACCCGGCCACCAATAGTCTTTCTTCATGTCTTGATACATCTTTGTAGCACCGGGATGAATGGAGTATCGAGTCTTGTGGGCTTCATCCATAATCTTTACCCGTAGATCCCCAAAACGAGGAATCCACATACGCCCAAACCGTGTTCTAACACCAAATGTGTTTTCACCCAACTCCACGACCAGACCTCTCATTCTTTCATAGTTAAGATGATCTTCCTTTAGTGCCTCATCTTGGAACTCTTTGACTTGCTTCATCACATCTGAGGTCATAATCAGTTGGTACGCCTTCACCCGAATCGGCTCGGGCCTCTCTTTTCGGCTAAGGGCATCCGCCACCACGTTGGCTTTCCCCGGATGGTAATGGATTTCACAATCATAATCCTTTATAAGCTCCAACCATCGCCTTTGCCTCATATTCAGATCCTTCTGCTCGAAGAAGTACTTCAAGCTCTTGTGGTCGGTGAAGATGGTGCACTTTGTCCCGTAGAGATAGTGTCTCCAAATCTTTAATGCAAAGACCACAGCAGCTAGCTCCAAGTCATGAGTAGGATAGTTAACCTCATGAACTTTTAACTGCCGGGATGCATAGGCTATAACTTTTCCCCTCTGCATTAACACGCACCCCAAGCCCGAATAGGAAGCATCAGAATAAACCACCAGATCTTCACTTCCATTGGGTAATGACAGAACAGGAGCTTGGGTCAACCTCGTCTTTAACTCCTTGAGCGCCTTCTCTTGAGCTTGACCCCATGCAAACGTTACATCTTTCCGGGTCAACTTGGTTAGTGGAGAAGCGATTTTGGAGAAGTATTAAATGAATCTTCTGTAATAGCCCGCTAAACCCAAGAAACTTCGGATCTCAGATGGCGTCTTTGGAGACTTCCATTGCATCACCGCTTCCACCTTTGCCGGATCAACCATAATCCCCTCCGGATTGACCACGTGACCCAAGACTGAACTTCACGCAACCAGAATGCGCATTTGGAGAATTTAGCATACAACTTCTCCCTTCTTAACGTCTCCAGAACCTCTCGAATATGACCGGCATGCTCAGTCTCACTCTTCGAATAAATCAAGATATCATCAATGAACACAATCACTAATTTATCCAACACCGGCCGACACACCCGTTCATCAGATCCATAAAAGCAGCTGGCGCATTGGTCAAACCAAAAGACATGAAAAGAAACTCGTAGGGACCGTAGCGCGTGCTAAAAGCTGTCTTAGGGATATCCTGCTCTTTCACCTTTAGTTGATGGTAGCCCGATCGAAGATCTATCCTTGAAAACCAACTGGCACCCTGAATTGATCAAACAAATCATCGATTGTCGGCAAGGGGTATCTGTTCTTCACCGTCAGCTTGTTCAACTCATGATAGTCGATACACATCCTCATACTACCGTCTTTCTTCTTTACAAACAGGACCGTAGCACCCCAAGTGAGATACTCGGCCTAATGAACCCCTTATCTAGCAACTCTTGCAACTGCTCCATCAACTCTTTCATTTCTGTCGGGGCCAATTGATACGGTGCCTTGGCAACAGGTTGGGTGCCTGGTATCAAATCAATCTGGAACTCAATCTCTCGGTCAGGTGGCACTCCCGATAAGTCTTCGGGAAACACATCTGGAAAGTCACACACAACCGGGACATCAGATAGTTGTGGTCTTGGCGTTTCCACATCCTTTACATAACATAAGTAGGCGCTACATCCACGCCTCATACATTTTCCCGCCACCGCCATTGAGATCACCTTTGGGATCGTCATGACCCGATCCCCATAAACAATTACCGAACTCCCGTCAGGCGCTATCAAACGAATCATCTTCTTTCGACACACTATATTCGCGTCAAAGTTCGCAAACCAATCCATCCCAAGCACCAACAAACCACCCAAGGTCATCGCGAGTGGTCTAACCGAAAATTTGTGGCCCTCCAACTCCACATCACAACCCTCTATCACCTCGGAGATCCTGGTAGACTTGCCTATCGCAGTTTCTACATCAAACGGTACGTCCACACGTCTACTACTAACAGGCAGTTTGGCACAGAAGGCCGTAGAAATAAAACTCCTACTGGCACCCGAATCAAATAATACGAGGCTAAAGTTTGGTTCACCAGAAACGTACCGGACACAACATCAGGGTCCGTCCTAGCCTCCTCTTGCGTCATTGTGAATGCCCTGGCGCTTGCCTTCGATCCTTCATTTCCCGTCTTCTTCACGTCGAAACTCTCAGACCTCGGCTTCTTGCAGTCTTTATTCATATGACCACTTTCCCCACAGTTGAAGCACCTCATGCTCCTACACTCCCTAGCGATATGACCAGGCTTTCCACACTTGAAGCAGTTCCTTTCCATATTACCACACCTTTTCGGTCCCGTACCCAGTGTGGCTACACGGCGGTCATCCACCCGTGCCTTCTTGTTACTCGTCGAGGCATCACGCCGACCAGACCTCTTCCCGTTCCAATTCCTATCACCACCCTTCCTATTACCATCAGCCACCACCACCACTGCCCTTTCATCATACAATCTCCCCGCCAAGTCCACCGCCGACCTAAAGGTGATTGGTCGGGCGGCGATCATATGCCTGCGAATGTCCGCTGGCAACCCTGAATATACCTCTTGATTTTTCGTGTTAGAGGTGTCACCTGATCCGGCACCAGACGTGCTGTTTTGTTGAACTTCGTGGTGTACTCTTGGTGGCTCATCGTCCCCGCCTCCAGCTGCAAGAACTCTCTCTCAACTTTATCCATTTCCCGATGAGGATAGAATTCCTCGATCACCAACCTTTTCAGCTCGGACCACTGCATTCTTCCAATGGCCCTGCTACCCTCGGCTTGGACTATGTTGTCCCACCAGCACAGAGCCGAATCCGTGAAAGAGTGGGTAGCGAACTTCACCTTTTGGTCCTCCCGGCACTCACTGATATCAAGGACACCCTCCAATTCTCTCACCCATCGATGAGCAGCAGCAACAGTACCATTACCGTCAAAAGTAGGGGGCTTGCACCTCATGAACGCCCCGTAATTACAGCCTCGCATTGTCTCATGCACCGGCTCCTCCTCCTCTTCCTCTTCATCATCAGAAAGAACCGTTTCCAGCCCTGCTTGCTCTTGCCTTCCTGAGGACCTGTTCCTCTCTTTCTTTCACCTTCCCGGACAACCTTAATCACTTCGGTCATCACAGACGGTAAGATTGTCTGCATGACCTGATGCACCTCTTCAACCACTGCCTCTTTTACCGAGGCTCTTAAATTGGCGCTCTCGTTTATAACTTCCTGATGAGGGGTCTAGGTTTCCTCATGAACCACTTTCTCCACCCTCGGTCTTCCGCTTGTGGCCCGTGGTTCAGTACCACGTCCGCCACCACCTTCACCTCGTGAAGCCTTAGAAGATCTACCACCAGCCATTCTCTATCACACACTAAAAGATTCAAACACCAACACGGTCATTCAAGGGAATAGCTCAGTTTATGTCAAGTATAGTAAGTCCCTAATTACAGTGGCCAGTTATGATTAGCCACTCACTTTACTCTTCGTACCCCGAGCATTATCTGTCCTGACTACATTAGTATCTAAATCTAACAGTACACATAAACACATAACATGTGCACATACTACCAGTTAACATTAAGAAAATACCTGATGGCACGCAGCTACTCTGACTGCCATTCCTTCCCTTTCCGTCCACATCACGTTTGAAATAAATGAGGGTCCTAGAACTCACACAAATGAGAAGAAGATGGAGAGCTTCGTTTGGACTACTCACTCGATGAGTTTCGAGCCCGAATCACCACTTTCTCTCCTTTCCTCTTCTTTCTCTCTTCTTTCTCTCTCTGCTCTTCTTTTCACTGATTTTTGCAAGTGCGGGGAGGGGAGATGGCTGCCCCTCCTTTATAGATACAGTTCAGTCGCCCGAGTACCAGGTGACTGGTACTCAGATTGCCATTCCTTCCCTTTCTGTCCCATTCTCAGTTTAAGTTAAGGTTTATTTTAAAATTTTACTCGTTTCACTTATACTTTAGCTCTGATACCAACTTGTAAGGCCCCGTTCCCGGGCACCTCACAGTAGGTCATTCATCGCACATAATTCATGCTATTATTTAAATCATCGTAGCGGAATCAATAAAATAATTTTCATTTTCAATATAAATGCTTTTGCAAAGTAATACAACACTCATTACAAATATCATTTTTTGCATTACAATACAAAAACATTAAACAAAAGAACATCATCCCAAAAGAGCTGAGTAGCCGCCTCGTGCCATCCTCAACAACACTACCTGTCATCTGGAAACACATAAAAAGTCACCGTTGCTGAGTGAGTTCTAGTTTTATAAAAAACATACTTCTCTTATGTTAAAACCGTTCTTACATACATGCAATCACACAACATACGTACATATAGATAATCTTATTATTATCTTCATTGTTCGTTCATTAACTTTCATTCGTGTACTGTTCATTATTAACAGTCACATTCTTTCTTGCATTCATACGTCTTTACATACATTCATACATTCATTATATTCAACCGTACGTTCGTTGCGCTCCTTCATACATTCATTTCATTCATTCATACGTTCATTCCATTCATTCATACGTTCAGTACTTTCATTCGTACGTTCATTACATTCGTTCATATGTTCAGTACGTTCATTCGTACGTTCATTACATTCGGTGACATGTACCATACCCCGAACATTGTGCACTACTGCTGGTGCTGGACCTGTGGTAATCAACCACGAACGTTGTGCACTACTGCTGATCCAGTCACCTAGGGTAGGTACATGCACCACTATGTTTCCTCTTTCATTCTGGATCAATGCCATATGCTATACCCCGAACATTGTGCACTACTACTGGTGCTGGACCCGTGATGATAAATCACGAACGTTGTGCACACTACTGCTGATCCAGTCACCTAGGGTAAGCGGCAAGGATCCCATACATACATATGGTCAATCACAAAGACTGACCCCAATATGCATCCTTCGGGGTAGCTAACCCGCACACCGTTGAGCTAACACCTGCAATGGGTGTGCACCTCCATACATTTGCTTGCAAGCCTTTTCTTATATTCATTCGTTCATTCATTAATGCATGGATTCATTCATCATGTTACTCTTTCATTATCTTTCACTTTACGTTCTTATTACTTTCGTTTCATTCATTCATTCATTCATTCATTTATAACACGTAAAGTCACGGAAAGATAAACACTTATCGAAACAAGGAACATCGATACTTACAAATCATCAGTCATTACCATCATATAGGGTTACATCATACTCATCATACATACATCATGCATAAACTTACAATACTATCTCTTCCCTCATACACAACAGCCCTATTTGGGCGATTGGACATACTTCAGTCGCATGGCCTCCATGTGACTGAATCATGCGATTGGGCACCTATGCGAATGAACATACAATCGTACGAATGGACCTCCTATCATGCGAATGAACACTATGCGATTGGACTCCTATGCGACTGAACCCTTAATCGTGCGACTGAACAACTATGCGACTGGACTTATGCGACTGAACTCCAGTCACATGACCTGTAGTGCGACTGATTCCCCAGTTGTGAAACTAAGCCTCATTCGTGCGATTGAACATCAGTCGTTCCCCAGTCGTGCAATGGCCCCTTCAGTCGCCTAACCAACTAACTGGGCAGCGACTAGAGTTCATCCCGAACTGTAGCCGTGACATACGGCCTTCAAACTCTTCCAAACTCATTTCCAGCCCAAATTACCCCTCCTAAACCTTAGGGAATCATACTAGGACATCATACAAGCACATACAAGTCCAAAACACACTCTAAACACATTACATACACTACACCCAAATGGGTCAAACTCATACATTTCAAAAACGGGTTTAAATGTGTTCCTGCCCCAAATACGTTTGAAATAAATGAGGGGTCCTAGAACTCACACAAACGAGAAGAAGATGGAGAGCTTCGTTTGGACTACTCCTCGATAAGTTTCGAGCCCGAATCACCACTTTCTCTCATTTCCTCTTCTTTCTCTCTTCTTTCTCTCTTCTTTTTCTCTCTACTCTTCTTTTCACTGATTTTTGCAAGTGCGGGGAGGGGATGGCTGCCCCTCCTTTATAGCTACAGTTCAGTCTCCCGAGTTCCAGGTGACTAGACCTTCGGCCCCTGAACACCATACGACTGGACCTCCAGTCGCATGAGTTCCATGTGATTGAGCCTTCAGTCGCCCCGAACATCATGCGATTGGACCTCCAGTCGCATGAGTTCCATGCGATTGAGCCTTCAGTCGCCCGAACATCATGCGATTGGACCTCCAGTCGCATGAGTTCCATGCGACTGAGCCTCAGTCGTATGACACTCCAAAAAGTCAAAATCTTCTGGGTGTTACACAATAGCATTCACAAGTAACATCATACAACACTTAGCATGAAGTAATAGCAAATAGTAATGTAATGCCACCAAGTAACTTACAAGGGGTAACATAGCATAGAGTCAAGTTTCAACAATCCATGCCTCAGTCAATCAGGATCATCACATAGCCCAGTTTAAGCACATTCTAATATACCAGGGATGCTTATATATAGGGTTCCCCGCAGCGTTCCCACCACATCCGCGATACACCTAGAACGATGCCTAACCAGTTACGTGACATCCATTTATCCTTAGCATCAATCAACATGTTAAGCAAGATAAGATACTCATCAAAGTGGTGGCAGTCTTCCACTAGGGAAGATGCTTGAAATCAAGTTAAGTACGCGAGCGTTCTTTTCCCCAAGTTTGTATGTTTAAAAGTTATATAAGCGTAAAAAGGGGCCACGAAACTCACTGAATAGATGATAAACACGAATGATGAATATCCCAGCAGTAGAATGCTATGAACAGTCAACACCTATTGACAGTTACTGACAAGCATTAATAATGAGCATAAAGGATAAGATGATGTTCGATAGGTTCGCAGTTTCGGTTCGGACGTGGTTAACACTTGCACGCAAACACCACGATAGATCTTATGTAGATCCGAGTACTATCACCTTAACATCATACGACAACACACACACGCACACAAGAGAATTAACACACAATGACTCCAATTGCACGACAGGACTAGACGCACAACTGGACTCTTCATTCGCACGAATCAACTCTCTCATGCGAATCAGCTTTATTCACACGATTGAACTCCTATTCGTGCGACTAAGCATTCAGTCATACCACACAGCACCCAATCGCACAACTCAACCTTCCATTCGCACGATTCAGCCTTCAGTCATGCGAATCAGCTTCATTCGTATGACTGAACTCTCATTCGTGCGACTGGATCTTCAGTCGTGCGATACACACTGTCGCACACAATCATCCGTATTGACTCAGTCGCACACACTCTCAATCGCATGCATTCAATCGCACGACACACCATACGAATGGACTCAGTCGCACGACTCACCCCAGTCGCACCACTCACTCGCACGATAGACTCAGACGCAAGGACTCAGTCGCACGACTCACTCAGTCGCACGGCTCAGTCGCTTGGAAGACCCAGTCGCCTGAACAGTAAGTTCGCGACTGCTGAAGTGCAGAGGCACTCCAGCTGCTCCGAGCACTCATTTTACACCCCAAGAACATCCAGAAACACACATCTAACATGTCTAGACAAGAACACACTCTAGAACGCAACACACAAGCCCACACGACCTCATGTGCTCGGATGAACCCGAGCACCCGAAACCCTAGAAAACGCAGTAGTAAAATCGAGCAAGAAACGAGACAACCAAGGTTTTCTACCTGCTAGAAACGGGTTGTCTAGGCTGTAGTCGAGGTTCAACCGACGAAAACGAGACGAAAACGGGGCGATTTGGTGCCAAGGTGAAGAAGAGCGATGAAGGAGAAGATAAGAAGAGGAAGAAGAGAATGTGAAGGCTAGGCTGGTGTGGGGGAGTATTTATACCCAGCCTAGTTTGGCAAATGTCAAGTTTAGTCCCTGCACTTAGCCCCGAATCGCCAAACTTGTTTCTGTTGAAAACGAAGTAGATACGCGCGTTATACCAATTATAAGGATGTGTTTAATGTTGTTTATATTATATAATATAATATATTAGTGATGTCGGTTGTGATACTCGTGAGCATTTTGGATGATATGATCGCAATTATTGATAACACCAATGAAATAGAAACACAAATCAAACATGATGTCCTCACGAATAATCTATGAAGATGAAAATGAACGCTCTAAGAATAGTTAACGAAGTTTCATATTAAATGAAGACCTTGAGGTGACGGATGTCACAGTATCCCCCAGTTGAGAGAATTTCGTCCCGAAATTCAACTGGTGCTAGGTCCAAGAGCGTCATTCTCAAATAGATGTGGATACTTAAGCTTCATCTGATCTTCCCGTTCCCACGTGAATTCTGGTCCTCGCTTGGAGTTCCATCTCACGCGAATGATCGGTATTTTGCTGCGCCTGAAGCGTTTGACCTTTCGGTCCATGATCTCGATAGGTTCCTCAATAAAATGAAGCTTTTCGTCGATCTTGATTTCCTCAATTGGTACGTGTAAGGACTCGTCCGCCAAACACTTCTTGAGGTTCGACATGTGAAAAGTATCATGTACACCGCTGAGTTCTTGTGGCAACCTCAATCGGTAAGCCACCGGACCGATTCTTTCTGTAATCTCGAACGGTCCTACGTATCGAGGGGCTAACTTCCCTTTCTTTCCAAATCGTACAATCCCTTTCCAGGGAGAGACTTTAAGTAAAAAGTGATCTACAAGGTTGAATTCTAGAGCTTCCGATGGTTGTCGGCATAGCTCTTTTGGCGATCTCTTGCAGCTTTTAGTCTATCTTGATTTGGAAAATTTTGTCATTTGTCTCTTGAATGATCTCTGGCCCGTAAGCTGGCTCTCACCAACTTTAGCCCAACAAACTGGGGATCTATATTTCCTCCCGTACAATGCTTCAAATGGAGTGCATCCAATGCTTGTATGGTAGTTGTTGTTGTAAGAAAACTCAATCAATGGTAGATGAGTGATACATCTTGTCTGCGCCAGGATGAACAAAATAGATCCTTAAGATCATGATACATCTTGTCTGCCCCAGGATGAACAGAATATCATGTCTTGTGAGCTTCCTCCATGATCAGGGTACGAACGTCTCCCCATTTGGGTACCCATATGCGATCCATGAAGTACTGTATGCTATCATTCTTGCAAATCATCTGTTTGTCAATCCTCGGAATTCTTCTCTCGCAAGATTTCTCTTTTCAATGCTTCCCTTTGTGCAAGTTGGATCTGAGCTTTCAAGTTCATTTGAATAGTCAATCCCAAAGCTTGAGCACGTAGTGGTTTCACACGCGCTCTTTACGACTTAGGGCGTCAGCCACCATATTTTCTTTCCCCGGATGTACCGGATTTCACAATCGTAGTCACTAAGTAGCTCTACCCAACGTCATTGTCGCATGTTGAGTTCTTTCTGATCAGGATGTGTTGAGGCTCTTATGATCTGTCTAGATGATGCATTTGGTTCCATATAGATAGTGCCTCCATATCTTGAGTGCAAATACTATCACGCCCAACTCCAGATCATGAGTTGTATAATTCTTCTCATGCCCTTAAGTTGTCGCGAGGCATAGGCAATCATCTTGTCTTTTGCATTAGCACACAACCCAATCCTTGATGTGAAGCATCGCAGTACACCACAAAATCATCCGTCCCGTCTGGGAGGGATAGTATCGGTGCGTTGCACAACTTCTCTTTCAACGTTTGGAATGCTTGTTCTTGTGCATGTCCCCATCAAACTTCTTGTCTTTCTAGGTCAACAGTGTCAGTGGTTGGGCAATCTTTGAAAAATTTGCAATGAAGCGACGATAGTATCCGACCAATCCTAAGAATTGCCGTATCTCTGAGGATGTCTGGGTGCATCCCATTTCTTCACTGCTTCAATCTTGCCAGGATCTACATGAATCCTATTTTCGTTAACCACATGCTCCAAAATTTCACTTCTCGAAGCCAAAACTCGCACTTCGATTCGAGGTTTAGCGAAAAGTTTCTCTTCTTGTAACAGACTCAGTATAGCCCGAAGATGTTTCTCGTGGTCTTCTTTCGATCGTGAATAGATAAGTATATCGTCAATGAATACGATCACGAACTTATCCAAGTATGGTTTACACACCCGATTCATCAGATCCATGAATACAGCCGTGCATTAGTCAGTCCGAACGGCATGACTAAGAACTCATAATGACCATAACGAGTCCTAAACGTTGTTTTCGGTATGTCATCCTCGAAACCCTCAATTGATGATATCCAGAACGAAGATCAATCTCGGAGAAATATGAAGCTCCTTGCAACTGATCGAACAAATCATCGATTCTGGGAAGAGGATATCGATTCTTCACAGTCAACTTGTTCAACTCGCAATAATCGATGCACATGCAAAACGACCCGTCTTTCTTATTGACAACAAGACTGGTGCTCCCCACGGTGAATGACTCGGCCGCCGAATAACCCTTCTCTAATAGTTCCTGTAATTGGCGAGATAACTCTTGCATTTCGGATGGCGCTAACCGGTATGGTGCTTTTGCTACCGGCATAGCTCCAGGAACCAACTCTATACGAAATTCCACCTGTCATGGAGGAGGTGAACCCAACAAGTCATCAGGGAATACTCCCGGAAAATCTCGTACTACAGAATATCTACCAACTTGTTGCATTCTTCTTTCTTTTCCACTACATGGGCAGAAATGCGTAACACTGCTTCCGTAAATATCGTCGGCTCTTCATGCAAGAAATAAGCTTTAGTGTTCTTCCCGGTCGTTCTCCTTGAATCTGAGTACCTCCCCATTTGGCATGGGGATTCGTACTACTTTTTCCGACAAACAATCACAGCTCCGTGTTTCCACAACCAATCCATTCCCTCAATCACATCGAAGCTCCCCAACTCGAAAGGTATTAAGTCTATGTCGAAGGCATGGTTCTCCAGTATCATGAGCACTGTCTAATAATCTCATCTGCTTGTACAACTCTACCGTTGGCCATTTCTACGGAGAAACTAGTTTCTAGTCTACTAGGGTTCAAGGCGAGCATGTATGCAAAATCAGAAGATATGAAACTATTGTCTGCCCAGTATCAAATAGTATGGATGCGAAGTGGTGATTGAGCAAGTACGTACCCGTAACAACATTCTAGTCCTGACGGGCGTCATTTGCTCTGATAACGAACGGACATCCTCTGGCAGCATTTCCTTGATTCACTTGGTCTAGATACCAGCTATGGCGATCACTTACTGCTGGTTATTCCCTTGTTGACCGGTGCCCTATTCAGTCTGGGGCACATGTTCCGGTAGTGACCAAGACCTCTGCACTCATAACAAGCCTGGTATTCCCGATGAGGTTAACCGTGTTGACGGGCGCTACCAGATTCGACGTAGTTCTACAATCCTTCGCTAGGTGCCCCGGGCGCCTACAGTTCACGCACACCCGGCACTGCATCTCTGGGGGATGATGATAGCTGCACCTGTCACATTTGGGTGCGGCCCAACATATTCTCTCTTACCCTGAGTCACAGCCATGAAATTCCCGGTGATCTTGGCCCTTTTATCATATTTGCCGGCACTCGACCGCCTTGTTTCTCCAACATCCATTCTCTTCTCTGCTCCCTACCCAATACCACTGTTCTTACCATTTCATCAGTGAGAGCGTCAGCCTTTAGAATCACGCTCTGAATCATTGAGGAGCAGCTGTTGTTACCATTACCCGGATTTGAGGTGCAAGTCCCCAATGTACCTCTCGATTCTCTTTGATTCCGGAGTCACAAGGTGTGGAACAAGTCTTGCCAACTCATGAAAACGATCAGTGTAAGCTGCGTGCCCAGCTCCAACCATAGCATGGTTCCAGAATTCCTGCTCAAGTTTCTGCATCTCGTTGAGAGGGCAGTACTCCTCAGTAATCAAGGCTTTGAACTCATCCCAAGTTATTTGCATCGCAGATTCTCTTCCTCTAGCTTGAACCTGGGTGTTCCACCAGGTTAATGCCTTGCCCTGTAGTGAACACGTGGCATACTTGATTCTTTGACTGTCGAGGCACTCACTGATGTCAATCACTGCCTCTATCTTTTCAAGCCATCTAGTCAGGGCTATCGCCCCACCTTTCCCATCAAATTCTCGGGGTTTGCAAGCCACAAATTCCTTGTAGGAACATTCCCGTCTGGTATTATCTGTAACATCTCGTATTTTCCGTTAATTAAAAGTTAACGTCGCTCATTCTATTAAGGGCCATTGTGGTCAATCATGAAACTTAAGAGTTGTTTATGCTTATTCTTAGCTTGTCTTTAATTCTTTATTTGAAACTAAATAATTAATTATTAAATTGAACATAATAAATAATAATGATAACATACTACTACTCTACTGCTAATAAAAATATAAAATAACAATAATAATAATAATTATAATAATAATTATAATGGAATAATATAATAATAATAATAATAATAATAATATAATAATAATAATAATAGTAACAATAAGTAATAACTTATAAAAAATTGATAAGTTATAAATAGTTAAATTTTTAAAGTTAAGTTAAGTTCATGGGGCCTTATTGATAATTTGGAAACTTTAAATATAAGATTTGTGCTTAAAGTGAAAAGAATCTAACCGTAGGGACCATTTGTGTAACAATTCAAAATCCACACCCCATCTCTTTCTCTCTCCCCGCAGACCCTGTGACACTCGGGCCACCTTCCGGCCACCTCCGGCCACCCTCGAAACCGTAGATTTCAATCGATTCATTATCCAAACCGTTCCCAAACGCTTCTAGAAGCAGTTTCGAACTTGAAAACACACTTAAATTCGTTTAATCATCGGTTATTAACACCCAACAAACGAGTAACCGATCACCCTTAAACACCATAGCGCCGTTCAAGCATTAAACCTCAATAATAATCCAATTAAATGAACCTAAACAATAATCTAACTACATCTAATCGTTCACAACTCTTATTGTACCTGAAAACACACGAAATACGCATTCAATCTCCTCTGAAACCGAGACCTGCAACTCACTCGAACACCATCATCTGGACCTTCAATCCAAAAATTGATAGAGGGCTCCTAATCTTTGAGCCTTGTCGAAGCTTCCTGTGCAACTAATTGAAGTATTATCATCATTTGCATCCCGAACGCTATATCATTCGGGTCGCGACTGTTCTTCACTTCGTGAATTCAAAATCAAACAATTACCAGGTAATTAAACGCACATAGACACTCGGTTTTACATAGGGAATAAAAGCCCTAAGCTTAATCTTATTAACATTCGCGAATCGAAGGGCAATTTGATTCAAGTAGGTTTTAGGGTTCTTAAGATTTGGGGAAAACTCTTTAATCGGAGTTATAAGATTTGCAAACCAAAATGAACCACGGCCTCGGCCCTGGTTCACTGGTTAAGCATCCACTTACTCACCTTGAGGTCCCGGGTTCGAACCCGGGCACCTCCTATATTTGTTTAAAAGGCTTTTTAAGCCTAATTTTAATTATAGAAAAATTTAAATAGACATAAAAATGATTTTACAAACTTCTAATATTTTTAAAATCTATCTATATATTTTCTGTAAATTTATTTTGTAAAATCTTTTAATATTTTATTATAAAATTTATTTACTATTGTTATAACTAAATAAAGTTATTTATATATAAAAAAATGATTTATAAACTTGTTAGATTTTAAGACACCATATATTTTTCTGTAAATTTATATTTTAATATTTTTTATTAAATGATTTAGATAAATATTATATTTAGTTTATTTTCTTATAAAATGGATTTTAAATAGTGGTTTAAATCACTAATTATTCGTTCAACAATATACATTTATAAATGACAATTATTATTTTAATTTATAACTAAATTTTATTACAAATAGTTTGCTTTCTTATATTTCTATATACAAATACATACACTTAGTATATTTCACTTGCTTTTTATTTAAAACACATAAAAAATAATTTTATAATAAAATATTTAACGTACTTACAAAAATCCTCAAATTTCACCTAAAACTCTAGTTCGTGTTAAAACATTAAACCTACTAATAAACTTTAACCTTGTGAATGAATTTATAAATTTAGGTGTCTTGTGACGATTTACCTTGGAACGGTGCTTAGTATTATTCTTTCTAGTCATCAAATTTATACTTAATGATCAAGTGAGTTTTCCTTGCCCCTTTTATGTTATTTCACACCGTTTTGGGGTAAAACGTATTACCTTATTCAACATACACTTATAAACGTTTACTCTTATAAAAGCACATGCAATTCATACTTTTATTTTGTCATGGTTATTTGTGTTATTGTGAGTCTTATATGATCTACAGATATTGTTTACAATCATTAACTATTGCTAGCCTAGCGACGTCTTAGATCTTTGGGCCTGACAAGCCTATTGGTGCTAAAGTCGATGTATTGCCGACTCCTAGGAGTCGTATGCTTGTGCACTAGGGAACCAAGTACACTTAGCCAATCATATAAACTTATAATCTAGTCGAGGTTTGATTGTACTATATGTGTTCTATAAACTTGCTAACTCATAACCTATGACATGAATTGCTACTTGAAACCCATGGGATATTGTGTATGTGAAACCCTTGGAAACTCACCAAGTTTATAGTTGACTCGTTATTTTAACATGTTTCAAGAAAGCCCAAGTTTGAAGTCATTATTTGGAGCTTGTAATAATCTAGGATTTGGACCTAGCTAAAAGAATAAAAGACTATGTTATGCTTTGTTTTGTTTGACTCATTTTATGTCGAAACTTATTATTGTAATTACATTTGAAACTTATGATAATCATATTTACATTTAAGGTTAGTGTTATGTAGCTGTGAACGATCTTAACTCTCATAACTCGACGTTCCGCCGTCAAGGTTGGGGTGTGACAGATTGTATCAGAGCCCGTAACTATAGGGATTTAGGTTATTAGAAATGGTGACCTAGACTATAGTTGCATGAACCTCATAGAAAGATCCTTATACTTTTGTGCTTACATGTTGTTTGCATGCTACATAATGCTATGCCTTTTGTGCAACTTGATGCCTTAGCATAGGATTGCCTTATGTATGCTTAAACTTAGTTACTTATCTCCCTAAACTTAACTTTGACTCTTTGACTCTCCCCGACAAATGAACTTCCTAAACCTATTCTCAACGACATGTGAAATCTACACTTATCATCATGGGATTAATTCCTTAGAATCTATGTCTAATCTATGAAAATCTCATCAATGTTTTGATTCTATGAACCAAAGAAATTTGTGTGACACATAGACACCTGTATTCTGGATTTCCTGGCAAAAGGCGTTCGGGCTAAGGCAAGCATATCGTATAAATCTTATTGTAAGACCAGTTATGCTTACCTGGGGATTTCTGGGATGGGTGATAAACTATGGTCAACATACACAAGTCTCTAAGGCAAGTAGGTCAATTTACCTTGACATGTCAACGATTCCAAATGGTAATGCGTTACCAAATGGAACCATCCTCTTGTATCTTACAAATCCTTGATTCCTTGAACTGGTTTATTACCAAATTTATATCTTCTCATTCTTACCTACATAATGTTCCTGATAATATTGAACTCATCCTATATTTCAACTCTTACGTTTAAACACCGACATTACATGTTGAGCGTTTCTTGTAACTATCTTCATACCATGACCAATGTGAACATGGATCTTAATATACCCAAAGATATTGGGAATCTAAACCGAATGGTCTTCAAAACTTTAAATCTTTACTTATGGTTTTTCAAATCTTCTTAGGGCGTGTCCATAACTAAAGACATTCAACGCTGTAAGTGAAATCCTTACATCTCAGGATACTTTGTCTAGGCAAAGTGTAAATAGTGATTTGATTCGATCATTGAATCCGTTTATTTGACTTGAAACCCTTGAGATGAGTGATTACTTATAGGTACGCGTGTCTTCAATAAGGTTATGGTTGACCTCATATCTTGAAAAGTCCATGTATTTCCTTTCGATTGTGAATCGTGTCACATCTCATTGCGATGTTGAATTATTCTTGTCCTTGTTTTCGTCTTCCCGAATACACCATCCAAGATTTGAACACCATCATAACTAATTCTGTTATCTCGAACTTTGACCTCAAATCTTGTAAGCATGATTTCCTTTTGTTACATTGATGTAACTTGAACTTTTCTAAATTTCTAGTTGTTATACTTTTCCTTCCGTTGTTAAGTTGAACCTTGAACCGTTTGCACCGTGAGAGATGCAAGAGTTGCAAGTCAACCTATGACTAAGAACACTCGTATCTCCTAAATGATTCTAACTCATCAAACAGGGGTGATTCCCTTACTTTGGTGATGATTCTTCATTCGTTCGATAAATGGTTTCAATTGTGTGTTTTATGAAATTTCATCCTCCGGATCAAGGTGATTCCTTATCATGAGGATTGACTTCAATTATTCTCATTGGAACTTGCATTTCATAAACGACATGATCCCACCAAAATAGGATTGAAACCCGTACTTTGGTGACAAATATCAAATCTCGATTGTTTTCTTGTGATAATGAAGCCCAAGGTGTGAATTTCATACCTTGGTGATAATATCATTTTCATGGATGGTTTTTTCTCAAATGGAATGACCTCATCAAAGTAGGAGTGAATTCTGGATTTTGATGAAGAAGTTCATCCTGTTATATTTTGTTTTTGTAAAACTTCATCGTTAAGATAGGAGTGATTTCCCTTACCGTAATGGTGAGTTACCTCGTCTTATTTCTGTGGATCCTCAACAATGAGTTGGGATCGAACTTTTTGATTGGTAAGTTAGTGGTCAGACTTGGGAATACACCATCAAGTTAGGAGTGAAAACGACACCTTGATGACTATTCTTATTTCTTGATATTCAACTTACCAAGTTGTAACCAAGTGATGAGAAGCATGTAGTAACTTGAAGGGTGAAACAATGTTAGTGTTTCGACCTATCAAGCCAAAGCATGATCTCTGAACTTGAAAGGAGACCCGATCGCTTTAGTTGATTTTGATTCCAAGCTTGGAGCATTTAAATTCTTACTCGAATTCTTTTCCTTTATCCTCATGTTTTGATATGATCTAGCTATATGGAACCATTTATTCCTTACTTATCGACTTTCCTTATGAGTTATCATTAAAACTTGGTTGCGCGATGATAGCCTTTCTTAACAATCTTTCTATTAAATAAAGACATTATCAACTTGTGTTCATGTCTTTCTAGTCATACGAATGTTCTTCGACTCTACTTATGGGTTGATTATTACGTATGCAATCTATATTTGGAAATTTGTTACTTTGCAAAACATGTTTACAAATACCTTTCTTATTGTTTGCGTCATTTCTTGAATCGCTTTGAATTCTTAACCTTGAAATCATTGAAATTCTATCGTGGTGTTGAACAACAAGACTCGTTATTATCCTCATTGCGATGTGGATATAATGGTTCATAAAATTTCGTAATTTGTAGTCATGGGTGTGGCATAAAAGAAAAGACATAACTTGGCATGTGTCCAAGTGTCTTACCTTTACATCTGACAAAACCTAACCTCCGTGTTTCCGTGAATCTCCTGTTTAACTTCTCATTCACTAAATGCTTCTTATTTTAAATGTCATGATGACAATTGGTGCATTATAGACCGATTGGCTTAAAATTCAATTTGATTTATGTGAGATGACGGGTCGAGAAATTGACCTGTATCTGTTTCAAATATTCGTATACCATGGTATGGCGTTAAAACATCGATCGTTATTTTGAATGATTGATTCATTTTTCTGTTTTAAATAATATTCTTAACCATCGTCATCAACTCATTCCAAGATCTTCGCATAGCATATTATTCTTAGACCGATGGTTGGTCAAAGGAGAAATACATATTCACAAGATATGCGTTAAGGTCGTTTCATATGGTGATGTTTGAGATTATTAATTCCGACGGGTAACCTTTCTTATCATTGTTGGTCTTTTATTGATTTCTAGACATCATTTTACTACGAAATTATATTCTAGAAGTTGTGGCTTATAAGTCTAACAGATCACGGTAACTCGTCATCGTTTTCCAACATTTCATCTCAAAACGTCTCACATTTCACTGAAAGGGTTCAAATTGGCATGCATTATGTAAGGCCCCGCTCCCGGGCACCTCACAGTTGGTCATTCATCGCACATAAAACGTTTTAAAACACATATTTACTTTGCAGCGGAATTTAAAATCTCTATTAATAATTAAAACATGTCATTTTATTACAATACAACATCCTTTTATTTCAAAATACAATGACATGTCAATATATGGATGCCAGCCTCAGCAACTGAGTAGTCGCCCTATGCCATCCTCAGCAACATACCTGCCAACTGGAAAATACATAAAACGTCAGCGTTGATGAGTGAGTTCTAGTTTTGTAATAAAACATACTTTACTTTCCATAAAAAAACATTCTTTTATACATATACATACATCATACAACATACGTACATGTAGATAATATTATTATTATCTTCATCATTCATTCATTAGCTTTCGTTCATGCGTTTCTTACTTTCACTCATACGTTCGTTACATTCGTCTTTACGTATGTTACGTTCATTCTTACGTTCATTTCATTTATTAGTACGTTCATTACTTTCATGCATCCTCTATCTTTCACTTTTATCTAGGTCCAGTCACACTTTACCCTCTTCATGGCACACCAATGATTACTGAGGTCAAGTGACATGGATCCCAATTCATACGTTATCATTGTGTTCCTTCCGTTCATTACTATCATTCGTTCGTTCTTTAACTTTCATTCGTTAAGCATGCAAATCTCTAAGGGTCACCTCCCTTCTCTGCCCTCATGGTTCATACCCATGAGCCGACAAGGCATACTCCAACATATTGGTGCCCCAATGGCTCTCAGTCAATAGACTGACACCTAGTGCCCCTATGGCTCTCAGTCCATAGACCGACACTCTGTTACCCCTAGACCACGCAAGACTTTCTTTCATATCTCTCATTCTCATCTAGATCTTGTCTCATGCAATATCCCCGACTCATGTCCGAAGACTAGCACAGCACCGGGATACGCGACAAAGATCCCGTACGAGTCAATCACAGAGATTGAACTCCATCCGAGTCTGTTGCAACACAAAGTCGCTCACCTCATAACTATGTTTGGCCTTATGCCACACCCCCGAAGTTAAACATAACTCGGGTAGCAACACCCCCACCGAAATGGGTATCATCACCCCCACCGATATGGGTAACTACACCCCCACCGAAGTGGGTAACATCACCCCCACCGAAGTGGGTAACTAAACCCCCACCGAAGTGGGTAACATCACCCCCACCGAAGTGGGTAACCTGGCATACTACACCCCCACTATGTGGGTAACTACACCCCCACCGAAGTGGGTAACTAGACATACTACACCCCCCTCTGTGGGTACCTGTGACATTCCACACCCCCACTATGTGGGTACCTACTATACACCGTGTACCACACCGAAGGTCAGTCTCAAGACTGACACCTCTACGTGCACTCTTAAAGATTAGCTGAACCTCACGCGGTTGAGCTTGTGGCATTTAGGACCGTGCACTTTGGTACACTTCGCTTGCAAATCTCTCATGTTTTCATTCGTTCATTAAGGATTCATTATCATTCATAGTATTTCTCCTTTATTATCTTTTGCTTTACAATACATAATACTTTCGTTACATTCACTTACGCTGCTCCACTTCTCTTTATCATTAATCTTTCATTTTATTAATGATAATACTTCTTCATTAAATCCTTAAACATTCTTCGTCATGTCATGCCATACTTAACAATATTTTATTAATGATATTGTTAACAATAATAATACACTGATAATAATATCAGTAATAATAAGGGCTAATCCTTAATCATCATTTCGTGCACCCAAAACATCATCATTAATTAACCCTAGTCAACCCTGGTCAAATCCTTGAAATTCAGATTCTCAGAAAATTCCTAAAAAAATTCCAAGTGTTGGGCGCATAAGCCTGTTAGGCATATGAGCCCTGTTGGGCGTATGAGCCCTGTTGGACTTCTGAGCTTACACTTAGAAAAATTCTCGGTCTGGGCGTATGACCCCTGTTGGGCGTATGAGTCCTGTTGGACTTCTCACCCTACACTTAGAAAATTTTCTCTGGTCATACGACCAAGGTTCAGACTTTTCACCCTCATACTTAGTAAAATTTTCAGACTTATAAGCCTGGGCGTTTTAGGACTGTTGGACATATTACCTGCTTGGACTCATGACCCCACTTAGTCTATTTCTAAGGCAAGTCCTTGGGCGTATAAGCACTATTGGACTCATTACCTTGTACTTAGTTATTCTAAGTCCAAATTCCAGACACATGACTCCTATTTGGGTTTGCTAGTCGTATTAGCAGCCTATTCATGGGTCTAATTCATATTCCAAATTCCCAAACATCATAATGCCTAGTTCTAATCATGTACACATGGTTCTAGGCATAAACCTATCATAAACATAAACATACATACATTCATATCATACATACGGTATTACACCCAAACTTATAAAAACATATATACATGCATTTTCCAGCCCCAAAACGTTAAAACAGGTAAAAAGGGGGTCTAGAAACTCACCTTTGTTGCTTCCAATCTTAACACTCTTCCCGAGCTTCTTCACACGATTCCAACCCTTAGAATCCTTCTTAACTCGTATTTGCACACATAAAAGCACACATAAACATTCAACCGAGACTAATCTAGCCAAGAACAACTTAAAACATTAATTTTACCTTGAACCCGATTTCTTCTTCTTGTTCTTCAAAAAACCCGAGAGTTTCTCTGCTTTCTCTCTCTAAAATCTGAACAAGAAAAGTGTGCAGATGGGTATGGGCGACCACATCGCCCTTTACACCCACTTTTCAAGATTTTTTTTATCATCTTTTTCACTTTTGGTCCCCAACTTTGGGATTGACTTTCTTTTTCCCCTTTTTCTTTCTCTTTTATTCCTTTGTTTCTTTAAAAGAAAAATACGGGTGTTACACATTATACCAGGAATCTTGTAAGATTCCATAAAGTGAAGCGTTTCAACTATATTAAACGTCAACCACTGTTCGTTTGTACACTTATCTTTCATTTTAACTCTTTTGCTCATTTAAGTTCATTCTTATTTCGGGACGAAATTCTTTTTAGTTGAGGAGACTTTAACATCTCATATTTTTCGTTAATTAAAAGTTAACGTCGTTCATTCTTGTAAGGGCCATTGTGGTCAATCATGAAAATTAAGAGTTGTTTATGCTTATTCTTAGCTTGTCTTTATTCTTTAATTTGAAAGTAAATAATTAATTATTGAATTGAACAAATAATAAATAATGATAACATTACTACTACTACTGCTAATAATATAATAAAATAACAATAATATAATAATAATAATAATAATAATAATGGTAATAATAATATAATAATAATAATAATATAATAATAATAATAATAATAATAATAATAATAATAATAATAGTAACAATAAGAGTAATAACTCATAAATAATTGATAAGTTATAAATAGTTAAATTTTTAAATTAAGTTAAGTTCAAGGGGCCTTATTGATAATTTGGAGACTTTAAATATAAGGTTTGTGCTTAAAGTGAAAAGAATCTAACCGCAGGTACCATTTGTGTAACATTCAAAATCCACACCCAATCTCTTTTCTCTCTCCCCGCAAACTCGGTGACACTCCGGCCACCTTCCGGCCGCCTCCGCCACCCTCAAAACTGTAGATTTCAATCGATCATTATCCAAAACCGTTCCCAAATGCTTCTAGAAGCAGTTTCGAACTTGAAAACACCCTTAAATTCATTAATTGGTTATTAACACCCAACAAACGAGTAATCGATCGCCCTTAAACACCATAGTCGTTCAAGCATTAAACCTCAATAATACTCCAATTAAATGAACCTAAACAATAATCTAACTACACCTAACTACGTTCGTTCACAACTCTCATTTGTACCTGAAAACACACGAAAATACGTATTCAATCTCCTCTGAAACCGAGACCTGCAACTCACTCGAACACCATCATCTGGACCTTCAATCCAGAAATTGATAGAGGGCTTCTAATCTTTGATCCTTGTCGAAGCTTCCTGTGCAACTAATTGAAGTATTATCATCATTTGCATCGCGAACGCTATATCATTCGGGTCGCGACTGTTCTTCACTTCGTGAATTCGAAATCAACAATTACCAGGTAATTAAACGCACATAGACACTTGGTTTTACATAGGGAATAAAATCCCTAAGCTTAATCTTATTAACATTCACGAATCGAAGGGCAATTTGATTCAAGTAGGTTCTAGGGTTCTTGAGATTTGGGGGAACTCTTTAATCGGAGTTATAAGATTTAGAAACCAAAATGAACCACGGCCTCGGCCCTGGTTCACTGTTTAAGCATCCACTTACTCACCTTGAGGTCCGGGTTAGAACGCGGGCACCTCCTACATTTTTTTAAAGGCTTTTTAAGCCTAATTTTAATTATAGAAAAATTTTAATAGACATTTTACAAACTTCTAATATTTTTAAAATCTATCTATATATTTTCTATAAATTTATTTTGTAAAATCTTTTAATATTTTATTATAAAATTTATTTACTAATGTTATAACTAAATAAAGTTATTTATATATAAAAAAATGATTTATAAACTTGTTAGATTTTAGGACACCATATTACTTTCTGTAAATTTATATTTTAATACTACTTTATTAAATGATTTAGATAAATAATATATTTAGTTTATTTTCTTATAAAATGGATTTTAAATATTGGTTAAATCACTAAATTATTCGTTCAACAATATACATTTAATGACGAAAATATTATTTTAACTTATAACTAAATTTATTACAAATAGTTTTCTTTCTTATATTTCTATATACAAAATGTACACTTAGTATATTTCACTTGCTTTTTATTTAAAACACATAAATAATTAATTTTATAATAAAATATTTAACGTACTTACAAAAATCCCCAAATTTCACCTAAAACCCTAGTTCATGTTAAAACATTAAACCTACTAATAAAACTTTAACCTTGTGAATGAATTTATAAATTTAGGTGTCTCTTGTGACGATTTACCTTGGAACGACGCTTAGTATTATTCTTTCTAGTCATCAAATTTATACTTAATGATCAAGTGAGTTTTCCTTGCCCCTTTTATGTTATTTCACACCGTTTTAGGGTGAAACATGTACCTTATTCAACATACACTTATAAACGTTTAACTCTTATAAAAGCACATGCAATTCATACTTTTATTTTGTCATGGTTATTTATGTTATTGTGAGTCTTATATGATCTACAGATATTGTTTACAATCATTAACTATTGCTGGCCTGGCGACGTCTTAGATCTTTGGGCCTGACAAGCCTATTTGGTGCTAAAGTCGATGTATTGCCAACTCCAGGAGCCGTATGCTTATGCACTAGGGAACCAAGTACACTTAGCCAATCATATAAACTTATAATCTAGTCGAGGTTTGATTGTACTATATGTGTTCTATAAACTTGCTAACTCATAACCTATGACATGAATTGCTACTTGAAACCCATGGGATATTATGTATGTGAAACCCTTGAAAACTCACCAACTTTATAGTTGACTCGTTATTTTAACATGTTTCAGGAAATGCCCAAGTTTGAAGTCATTATTTGGAGCTTGCAATAATCTAGGATTGGACCTAGCTAAAAGAATAAAAAGACTATGTTATGCTTTGTTTTGTTTGACTCATTTTATGTTGAAACTTATGATTGTAATTACATTTGAAACTTATAATAATCATATTTACATTAAGGTTAGCGTTATGTGGCTGTGAACGATCTTAACTCTCACACCTCGACGTTTCCGCCGTCAAGGTTGGGGTGTGACATTATCAACCCCAGTTTCATTCCCAGTTGTCCCACCAATCCCAGTGCCTTCCCTATTCCTTGGTTATGCTGACCATTAGTATCATCATCCTCGTGGAGATTATGATTCAGAAGAGTGTCGCTCACTTGAGTCACTATAGTTAGAATCAGTGCGGCTAGCTGCTGAGCAATCATAGCAGCTATGTCAGGGTTGTCAGTTCCCTGATTATTGCCAGCTGGAGCACCACCTGTTCTTGGTGGTCTACCCCTACCTCTGCCTTGTGGGGTCTCACCTTCTTGATTGGTACTACGTGTGACTCTTGTAGGCGGCATCTTCTAATCATGAAAAGGTGTAAACATGTAAACTTTACTAAACATATAAACCTTAGTCACTTTAAGATACACGTATGATTCCACTCATCAAGTTCCAATCTCCCATGCTTCGGTCCATCAAGATCGTCACGTAGCCTAGTTTAAGCACATTCTTAGTATACCGGTGATGCTTATATATAGGGTCCCCCGCAGCGTTCCCACCGCATCCACGATATACCTTGAATGACGCTTAAACCGGTTACATGACATCCTAATTTTGCTTAGCATAATCCTAATGAATAACATAATGTATGTGTAGAGAGTATCATCACTCCTCTATATTTCTTGAAGTTCACTTTTATTCTAAGCATTCAATCAGTTCCTTAGTTACTGAAATGCTAAGTGGAGGAATGTTTCGTGAAAGATAGAATCAATGTCATGATTGGGAATACCATAAAGGCTCTAAGTAGGACAGGACTTAAGTAATAGCAAGTATTAGTAATGTTTGTTACCCTTAACGAGGTCTTACTAGAATTATGATCCTAGCACACCCTAGGGTATAGAATAGAGAACTTGTGATACTCCTGATCGTTAACTCACGGTAAGATTTGCCAGACTTCTCATGCATGGCGAATTGCAATTACGTGTGCCCCGTAATGGTAATTTGCTTTGCATGGTCACCCTAGCTCCACTTACCCCAAGTTAACATCATAGTATTGTCAACACTCATCAAGCATGGTTCGTGTAATGTCCTCATATCCGTGAGCCGTTAGTATTCCAATAGTAGTATGTGGTAACAAGTAAACTCCAAGCACATAAGCACAATATGTCTAATGATAGTTGCCTATCCTTCATACTTTCAGGATTTCAGGCTTAACCATGTTAGGGTCGGATTTAGTATCCGAGATCAACGCTACGCGTGATCACCGAGGTTCCCCTCTGTTTAGGTATCTCAACCTAATGATATGATGTTATGCGCATACAATATAAGATTCTAGCATAATGGTATCCCATGGAGAAAGACTAAGAGTAATAGTGTCTTCCTCAGGATGATCAGATAACAAGCACATATGCATAGAATCATGTATAGAGTCAAGTAACAAGTATAGAGGAACATACATGTAATATCAAATGCAAGCCAGTCCTAGCATGCATTCTACATGAAGGTTCCTAGGTTATAGTCTAGGTCAAGTGAATTGCCTAATTCTCTATAACCAATGGCTCTGATACCAGTCTGTCACACCCCAGCTGATAGCGGAAACTCGGGGCTAGATGGGATCGTCATAACACATGGTATATGATAGAGAAGCAATATAAATATGATGACAAGCGTGTCATGACGACACCCGAACACAAATGGAGACTTGTGTCGCGTTTAGTCAATATTCACGACAACATAGCCATAAGCATAACATGTAAGAATCACAAACCATATAGAATAACATTGTTTAGTTTCCACAACCCGGGAACAAGTGTTCAAAAGAATGTTATTTGTTTAGTGGACTGCAACAATGTACAAAAGAATTGTTCATCATGTATGTTCAGTCTCAAAATATGCTTCCTAGAGTCTCCACTAAAAGGCAGCACTCCTAGAACTTCAATTACCTTGATCACCTGAAAAGAGATGCTCAAAACGGTCAACATAATTGTTGGTGAGCTTCGTAGGTTTAAGTATTAAAAGATGATAAGATGAAAACAGTAAGTAGGTTTATTAGAGCTACTGCAACTACACTTATGTATAGGCAGTTTTACCAGTTATAAATAGCTACAGCCAAGCCTATTCATCGGTTCCTCCGGGAATTGATGGCTGTAAAGAAAATTTCCAAGGTGTAAATAATTTAAAAATGACGTAGCAAGATCCACAAAGCGCATACGTTTAGTTTACAACCAAACCAATCCTTAGGTCCCATTACCGGAACTAACGGTTGTATTGAAAGATTTTCCATTGTTTAACAAGTTTAAAATGACGTAGCAAGATCCACAAAGCGCATACGTTTAGTTTACAACCAAACCAATCCTTAGGTCCCATTACCGGGATTAAGAGTTGTATTGAAAGAATTTCCATTGTATAACAAGTTAAAATGACGTAGCAAGATCCACAAAGCACATACGTACAGTGTACAACCAAACCAATCCTTAGTTCCTATTACCGGAACTAATGGTTGTATTGAAGGGAAAATTTATATGACGTAGCAAGATCCACAAAGCGCATACTTATAGGTTACAACAAGGTTACCCAAACCACCTCCCATTCCGGGATTATGGTTGTAATGGATGCTCGGCAAAGAAGAACCACAAAGTAGACCCACGAAGAAGAACCCACCGCCGAGAGCATCCAAGGTCAATAGCATTCACAAGTAACATCATACAGCACTTAGCATCAAGTAATAGCAAATAGTAATGTAAAGCCACCGAGTAACATACAAGGGGTAACATAGCATAGAGTCAAGTTTCAACAATTCATGCCTCAGTCAATCAGGATCATCACGTGGCCTAGTTTAAGCACATTCTTAGTATACCAGGGATGCTTATATATAGGGTTCCCCGCAGCGTTCCCACCACATCCACGATACACCTAAAACGATCCCTGAACCAGTTACGTGACATCCGTTTATCCTTAGCATCAATCAACATGTTAAGCAAGATAAGATACTCATCAAAGTGGTGGCAGTCTTACACTAGGGAAGATGCTTGAAATCAAGTTAAGTACGCGAGCATTCTTTTCCCCCAAGTTTGTAATGTTAAAAGTTATATAAGCGTAAAAGGGCCACAAACTCACTGAATAGATGATAGACACGAATGATGAATATTCCAGCAGTAGAATGCTATGAACAGTCAACACCTATTAACAGTTACTGACAAGCATTAATAATGAGCATAAAGCATAAGATGATGTTCAATAGGTTCGGCAGTTTCGGTTCGGTCGTGGTTAACACGTGCACACAAACACACACACGATAGATCTTATGTAGATCCGAGTACTGTCACCTTAACATCATACGACAACACACACCGCACACAAGAAGAATTAACACACAATGACTCCAATTGCACGACAGGACTAGACGCACGACTGGACTCTTCATTCGCACGAATCAACTCTCAGTCGTGCGAATCAGCTTCATTCGCACGATCGAACTCCCATTCGTGCGACTAAGCATTCAGTCGTACCACACAGCACCCAATCGCACAACTCAACCTTCCATTCGCACGATTCAGCCTTCAGTCGTGCGAATTAGCTTCATTCGTACGACTGAACTCTCATTCGTGCGAATGGATCTTCATTCGTGCGATACACACTGTCGCACACAATCATCCGTATTGACTCAGTCGCACACACTATCAATCGCATGCATTCAATCACACGACACACACACATACGAATGGACTCAGTCGCACGACTCACCCCAGTCGCACACTCAGTTGCACGATAGACTCAGACGCATGGACTCAGTCGCACGACTCACTCATTCGCACGGCTCAGTCGTCTGGAAGACCCAGTCGCCTAAACAGTAAGTTCGCGACTACTGAAGTGCAGAGCAGCGTCCAGCTGCTCCGAGCACTCGTTTTACACCCCCAAGAACTTCCAGAAACACACATCTAACATGTCTAGACAAGAACACACTCTGGAACGCAACACACAAGCCCACACGACCTCATGTGCTCGGATGAACCC
>CM044008.1:35635155-35677655 GCA_024085815.1 Flaveria linearis
TCCTGATCTCTGATCTAGCAAAGCAGTGTCCTTGTCAAAGCCTTGCCTGAAAGCTATTCAATGCCTTGTTCATTGAACGTTATGTTCAGCATCAGCTCCTTGACAAGGGCTGCTAGATCAGATCAGGCCACCTTCTTTCCCTCCCTTATTCTTATCAGTGATACTGAAATCCTTTGGATTTCAACCACTTCTTATGCTCTACCTCCTCACTTTCCTATTCCCCTTCTCCCTCACCCTACTACTCTCCTCAGCAACTCCCTCTCTACCACCACCTCTTTCTCTGCCTCTTCTCCTCCTCTCCCTCTTCCTCTTGTCTTGCACTGATGTCTCCCCTTTTTGGTTGCATTGGTTGGGTTTGACTATCAGCAAGAGCCTTAGTTATGGCAACCTCCACCATGGGTTGTATATATGTGGGAAGCCTCTCATCAAGGGTTTGAATAACTATATCTTAAGGATTGGTGTGATGAGAGGAGGCAGGGATTTCTGGAGGATAGCATCCAGCTGCTCAGGGGGGTTCTGTCCCTGAGAGCTAGTGCCAGAAGCAGGGGCTGGTGGCTGAGTTTGTGGGAGTGGCTCAGTGTCTGTGAGACCTTCGGTGAAGGTGCCATCTGTGGGGTAGTGGTGGCAGATGGACTTCTATCCTGAGTCATCTGAGCAAGCAGCTCTTTGAGTCTGCTTATCTCATCCTCAAGGATAGTGTTTTGAGCAACTACATCGTAGAAGAAGCTCAGGTCATCATCAGCATGAGCTGAATCACCTGACCTCCTGACATTGTCAGGATGAACATGTCCTGAGTGTGGCTCAGTAATGACATGTGCCCCTTGTTCATGGTACTGGGGACTTCTGGCCTCAGGATTGGATCCATCATCGGCCATTGCCTCTGGTGAGGTCTTAGAGATGTTACCAGCTTCACCCTGCTCAGATGTTGATGCAGGGGAAGTGGCAGCCTCACCAGATTGTTCTCTCTCCCTAGCCACACTGGGAGAGTGAACTGATTCTCTGTGCTGTGGGCTCTGATCAGCACTTGTGCCCACCCCTCTTCGGTTGGAGTCTCCCCAGTGGTAATAGGTTTCTGGGGAGAGGGTGGAGTGCTCAGATCAGTCAGCACTTTGGCTATACCAATGTTGGGCTTAGTGGGGCGGTCTCCTCTGTATGTGGGCTAGAAGCAGTATGCACATGGGGAGGACTGTGCTCTTCAATGGCAGCCTCCTCAAGTGAGGAAGACCCCAGTAATGTGGTTGCCCCAAAATTGGTTGCATCAGGCTCCTGTTGAGAGGAAGCCTGTGCGTTGTGGTGGGTGGGGTGGAGTCGTGGTACTGCTGGGAGAATCGAACCAGCAGGCACATCCTGCCTTTGTGTGGCAGGGGCATCCTCAGGGGACTCATCTCCCTGAGTAGCCTTTGTGGGCTTCTTTTTGGCTTTTGGCTTGGTGGGGACTTTGGATTTGGAGGTGGAGGCTGTGGGTTCCAGCTGCGTGGGTTTTCGCAGCCGGCCAGCCTGTTTGAGTGTGGGGTCAGTGTTGTGCCTGGAGTATACCTCAGCTTGAACAGCCATGGCAGGGACCCCAGTGCCAACTAGTCCCTCAGCCTGAAGCTGGTATTCGATCATGGCCATTATGAACCGTGGATATAAGTTCCAACGGTTAGAAAAAGGTTTTGTGGCCATGTCCTTGAGTTCCAAAAATAAAAGATCAGTAAAATTTAAAGGTTGTTTCTCAAGGATAGAATACAATACCTGCTGCCACCTTGTGGACATCTGGTCCCACGAAGAGGTCTTGGGAGCCAGACATACATTCACCATGTGGAAGATCAAGCGTTGAGGATCAGGAAAGTGTTTCTTCAACAAGGTGGAGGCGGAGAGGTTACCTGATAGTCATGAGATGTGAAGGAGAGATCAAGGGTACCTTTGGGGTAGGAAGTTGGGTGAGTGGCATCATCCAGCTCTAGGGTTTGGCGTAGAGCAGCTGGAGTGATAACCACGGGTTTGCCGTTGACGGAGGACCGGAGAGAGACCTCGGCATTCTGCTCTCCGGTTTGGACGGTGACATTGGTCCAAAACTCCGTCAAGGAGTCGGTGTATAGTGTGGGGTTCAAGAGAAAAGCCGTTTTGTATGGTGAGTCATGCATAAGATCGACGGCTTGGTGAAATTTGGGCCATAATGGCGATTTGTAAGGTGGGCGACACAGTTGTGTCGAGGTTTCAGTTGCATGTTCGCCATTAATGGTGTATGGGAATTTCAGAGGTTTGTAAGGATTAGGTCAAGTGAGGAGTAAATGCTCTGAAGGTGGGGTATTTATAGGGTAGGGCAAAGGTTGAAAGAAAATACTGAAGGTTTTGGTGTTAGTGATCAGTTGTTGTAACAGCTGATGACGTGGTTTTAACCTTCAGTGGTTGTAACATCTGAGGACTTGGTGTTAGCCTTCAGTAGTTGAAACTACTGAGACCTTGGTTTTGTCCTTCAGATGTTGTGAACGTCTGAAGAGTTACTGTCAGTCTTCAGTAGTTATGAACTACTGATGACCTAGTATTCTTCTTCAGACGTTGTAACAACTGAAGACTTAGCCTTCAGTAGTTGGAACTACTGAATGACATGTGGTATTGCTTCAGTTGTTGTAAAAACTGAGGACTTGGTGTTAGCTTCAGTAGTTGTGAACTACTGATGTCAGTAGTTGTGAACTACTGAAGACATGGTTTGTCCTTCAGTGTTTGTGTATGAAACATCAGCTGTTTTATCAGCTGATGAGAAATTACTCATCAGCTGTTTCCGTCAAATCAGTTGTTTCATACTAGCCTCACATTTACTCATCAGCTCTTTGGCTGACTTTCAGATGTTTCATTGACCCTTCAGCTCTTGGGAATATGCCTTCAGCTCTTGTGATCAGATGTTCACAAGTGCTGATGAAAATATTCTTCAGAGCTGGTGAACAAATTTGTCTTCAGTATTTGTGTAAGATTACACATCAGTACTTGTGAGCAAAATTTGTTCTTCAGTACTTATTTATTGAAAATCATACATCAGTAGTTGTAATCCACTTCACTACATCAGTTGTTTTTCAATAAATAATGTACATCAGTACTTTGAGTCAGTTTAGTCTTCAGTAGTTGTGAAAGAGCTGAAGACTAAATTACTCATCAGTACTTATATTTGACCTTTGCTCTTCAGTAGTTGTGAACTAAGAGTACCAGCATAGGTCAAATCATTCAAGCTGCAGCATACCAAGCCTTAGTACCAAATTTTGGAATGTGGCACTATCTAAAGGCTTAGTAAAAATGTCTGCAAGCTCATCAGCACTAGGCACAAACTTAGGATCAATCAGACCTTTCTCATAGCAATCCCTGATAAAATGATGTCTGATCTCAATATGCTTGGTCCTAGAGTGCTGGACTGGATTCTTAACAATACAAAGAGCTGAAGCACTATCCATTAATAATGGAGTCTTAGTCTCAGTAATGCCATAATCCAGAAGTTGGTTCTGAAGCCAGAGTATTTGAGAGGTACAACTTGCAGCAGCAATATACTCAGCTTCAGCAGTGGATGTAGCAATTGATGTTTGTTTCTTACTCTGCCAAGAAACTAAACAATTGCCTAGGAATTGGCAACCACCAGAAGTGGATTTCTGGTGACTTTGCATCCTGCATAGTCACTATCAGAGAAAGCAACTAATTTGCATGAATGCCCAGCTGAATACCAAAGTCCTAGTGATTGGGTACCTTGCAGATATCTAAAGATCCTTTTGACTGCAATCAAATGGGATTCTTTAGGTGCAGCCTGAAATCTAGCACAAGCACATGTTGAAAACATGATGTCTGGTCTAGAAGCTGTAAGGTACATCAAGGACCCAATCATACATCTGTAAAGGGTTTCATCAACCGCTTTACCTTTCTGATCAACATCTAGTTGTGTGATGCTGCTCATGGGAGTAGAACAGGGCTTACAGGATTGTAAATCAAACTTATTCAGCAACTCTTTGGTATACTTGGACTGATGGATGAAGATTCCATCATCCAGTTGTTTGATTTGCAAGCCCAGAAAGTACTGTAATTCTCCCATAGCACTCATTTCAAATCTCAGCTTCATAAGCTTTGTAAATTCATCACACAACTTTGGATCAGAGGATGCAAAGATGATATCATCAACATAAATCTGAACAAGGAGCTTATGTTGTCCCACAGTCTTGATGAATAAGGTTTTATCAATGGTGCCTCTAGTGAACTTATTCTCTAGAAGAAAGGTTGAGAGTGTCTCATACCAGGCTCTAGGTGCTTGCTTCAGCCCATAAAGAGCCTTATCAAGCTTGTACACCCAATCAGGATGTTATTGTCCTCAAAGCCTGGTGGTTGACACACATAAACCTCTTCTTTGATTTTTCCATATAGGAAGGCACTTTTGACATCCATTTGATAAACCTTGAGACTGTGAAAGGCAGCATAAGCTAAGAACAGTCTAATTGCTTCTAGTCTGGCCACAGGTGCAAAGGTCTCATCATAATCGATTCCTTCCTCCTGTGCAAACCCTTGAACAACCAGTCTGGCCTTGTTCTTGACAATTTGGCCCTTCTCATCTGTTTTGTTCCTGAATACCCACTTGGTGCCTATAGCACACTACCTTTGGGTAATGGAACAAGCTCCCACACTTGCTGTTTCTTGAATTGAAGTAGCTCAAGCTGCATAGCTTCCACCCATCCATTGTCTCTTAAAGCAATATGATAGTTCTTTGGTTCTTGCTGACTGATGAAGAGAGCATAGAAGCAGAAGTTGGACAATTGATTCCTGGTTGAAACTCCAGCATGAATATCACCAATGATTTGTGAAGTGGGGTGATTCTTGAGCTCTTGATAAACTATGATATCTGTGCAAGTGTTTGTAGACCCATCAGCAGCAACAGATGGTGATGGAGATTCCTGAAACCATGTAGAGGATGGCAGCTCAAATGAAGTAGAGCAAGCAGAAATCTCATCAGCATTTGTAGTGGATGGAGCTGCTGAGGCTACAGGAGCATCAGGTTCAGTGGAATTAGGCAGGTTGTCACTGAACTTGAAGAGGTGAGTACTGACTTCATCATCTTCAGTACCACCAGGTGGAGATCTGTTGACAGGCTCAACAGATGGAGGTTGATAAGGAACATATTGCAGTATGTCCAGATCAAACAGCTCCACAGGGTTTTGTGGAATCTTGTCCTTTGGAGATTCATTGAACTTAACATGCAAAGTTTCTTCAACCCTTGGTTCTACAGTTGAAGACTCTGTATGCTTTGCAAGTTGATGAATAACCAACAAAGTACCCTGCATCCACCTTACTAGCAAACTTATGGAGTGGGTTGCTAGTGTTGAGAATGAAACAAGGACACCCAAAGGCTCTAAAGAATGAAATAAGAGGGGCCAAATGATGAAGAACTTCATAGGGAGTCTTCATCAACCTCTTATTTACTAAGGCTCTATTCTGTACATAGCAAGCTATTGACAGCTTCAGCCCAAAAGGTCAGTGGCAGCCCTGAGTCAGCCAACATTGACCTTGCTGCTTCAATGAGGGTCCTGTTCTTTCTCTCCACCACTCCATTCTGTTCAGGAGTTCTAGGAATGCTAAACTGCCTTCTAATTCCCTTGGACAGGTAGAAGTCATCAAGTGTGTGGTTTCTAAATTCTGTTCCATTGTCACTCCTCACACACTTGACCTGTAGGGAATACTGCTTTTCTACTTGTAACACAAAGTTCATTATTGTCTTTGCTGCTTCATCCTTGGAGTGCAAGAAGAAAGTCCTACAAACCTGGAGTAATCATCCACAATTACCAGGTAGTATTTCTTCTTTGCCATGTCATTACTTGACAGGACCAAAGAGATCCATGTGCAGAAGTTGTAAGCAGGCAGTGGACTTAGGTTCTTCTATTGAAGGGAGATGAAACTTTTGTGTTGTTTCCTTTCAAGCAAGCAGTGCAGTCATCTTCACACTTGAACTCCTTCAGAGGCAATCTCTTACTAAACCATGGCTTATAAGCTGATTCATGTTCTTGAAATTAACATGACCCAGCCTTCTATGCCAAGTGTAGACTCTTGAGGGGATGCCTTGGAGAATAGGCAAGGATGGCCTTTTAATCCATCTTTTTGGAAAGATCAAGGCATACACTCTTCCTGTCCTGTTGGCCTTCAGGAGAGTGTGTTCATCCATGCCTTGTCAATCAAACTCGAACTTTGGATGACAGAATCCTACAGTTCTGGCTTGTGAAAAGGGCAACATGGCCTTTGTCACACATTTGACTGACACTCAAGATGTTGTACTTGAGATTCTCCACATGGTTAACATCATCAAACCTTATTTCCCGTTGGAAACAAAGCCTTTTCCGACGATGTAACCCTTTGCATCATTGCCAAAAGAAACAAATCCCTTCTTTCCTTGAGAGTAGTCATTAAGAAGGGACTGCTTCCAGTCATATGCATGGATCCTCCACTGTCTACATACCAGATGCTTCTATGGCATGTTGAAGAACCCTGCAACACAACCATGTGTTAGTTAGTCTTGGAGACCCAAACCTGCTTGGCTTTGGGTCTGTTCTCAGCTACAGGTGTAGCACTAACAGGTGTGTTGTAAGTGACAGCTTGAGGTGAAGAAGATGGTACAGAAGAGGAACCTTTGGCTTGGACTTCCTTTTCTGTGGTTTCAACATAGGAGCATCTAAGTGGTTGACTCTTCCCACTAGCTGCTGAACCATCATCACCAACTGTGTCTGATTTTGTGATAAAGCCTTCAGCTCTTCAGACACATTGGAGTTTGCTGATGATGAGTTTCTATGTTGTACCATCTTTTTCTAGCAACCTCAGCTGTTGCCTGAGTAATCCCTACCTTCTTGGATTAACTTTGGCCTAGGGATTTCAGGCTTGGATGTTGCCAGTACAAACTTGGTTTCAAACTCATTCTTCATTTTATTGATGCTCTCAGTAATTTGCTCCTTCTGTTTGAGTTTGGAACCCTTTTGTACCAGCATTCATCAGTAAGATGATTGAACAAGCCACATATCTCACATGGCTTTTTCTTCATCTTATGCTGATCATCAGCTGAAGAGGATTTAACTGCTGAAGACTTGTTCTTCAGCTGTTTGTCATCAGTACTGGCAGTTTTTTCTTCTAGTGACTGCTTTCTGGTATCCTCTCTAGCGTCTTCAAACCTTTCTACTGTTAGTTTTCTTCTCTTAGTGCTAACAGTATTTGAGGTTTGAACTTCAGATGTTGTCACTTGCTCTCCAGTACCTTCAGTACTTCTAGTGACAACTCCTGAGTTGATCAGCCTTTTGGTCATGTGATAGTCTATCTCTGATGATGCTGATTCAGAGGATAGTAAGTCACATGATGAGAAGGATTGTTATTGCTCTCCCCATCAGATCAACTTCTGCTCTTGAAATGAAATCTGTGGGAGGAGCAGTGTGATTATAACCAATGCCAAACTTCACATTGGGAAGTGTTTGCTTGCTAAGAAGCATTTCAAAACCCTTGCAAGATTGCACCCATCGATCACACTCAACTTGGGTGGTTGCAAGAGTTTCCTTGAGGTCCTTGTACTTCTCTAGAAGTACATCTTCCCTAGCTTTACTATCTTTGATTTGGCAGTTGAGCTTGTAAATCTCATCATTTTTATCTTTTAGAACAACCTCAAATCAGCTTTTCTTTGGAAATAGTGTGCTCAAGCTCAAGATTTTTATCTATTAAAGCTACATTTGCTTCTCTAATAGAAGCAAATGCTGCTATGCATGACTCTGAACAAAGCTTGGCTTTTGCCTCAGTGGATACCTGAGATGAGGCATTGGATGATGACCCTTCAGCAGAATCAAGGGCCATCAGAGCAAGATTTCCAAAAGGTTGATCACACCATGTTGACAGCACCTTGGAGTAGTGGTTCCTGACCAGATAGCTCTTCTGGTAGACTACTCCAGTCAACAGCATTTGGGGTGAAAAAGCTTTGTTGTTGAGGTTGTGTGTGGTGATGAGATTGGGAAGAATGAGGCTCTGGAAGAGCATGAGGTGGTTGAGCCGGGGGTGCTTGAGGTTGACCAGGCTGAGGCATGTAGTAACAGGGGTAAGGATAAGGCATATGACCTGTGGCACAAAATAAGCAGGTGGTGCTTGTGCTTGAGATGGATGGGGAGAACTGTAGGAAGGTTGCCCTTTGTGCTGTGAGCTATTGCTGGGAAAAGTCACAAAGGGTGCAGATGAGTTAGATCCAGATGATCTACACTCTCTTGCAAAGTGTCCAAGCCTTTGGCACTTGTGACACCTCAACTTGCTCTTGTCAAAACCAACTTTGGTTTTGCCAGAGAGTCCTGGGAATTTCCTACCAGTTCTTTTGTAGAACTTCTGAGAGCGGATATTTATCATTGCCATTTGGTTCAAAATATCCATCTCTTCCAGATCATCATCTGGAATGCCTTCAAATCCTCCATCAGAAAACACAAGTTGTCACCACCTCCTCCTGAACTACTACACCAACAAAAGCTTGTTCTGAGTTTGTAGAGAAATCAATATGCTCATCATAAGAACTTTCTGATGAAGCATATTCTGACTCAGGACTTATCAAGGCAGCATTACCTGGACAAAGTCATCAGCAAGTTTGCCAGAAGATGACAACTTCCTCTTTTGCTCTACCTCTCTCTCAAAAGTGAGTAGTTTCCCATGAAGTGGGTGAGAGATCGAGTGTCAAGGTCAGCACTAGAGCGTAGGACAATGGTATATGTGTCCCATCTCTCAGGCAATGACCTGAGGAACCTGTTGTTCATCTGGCTTTGGAGTACTCTTGTTTAACCATCTTCAGCTCAGAGATTAAACAAGAGAATCGCTCAAATTGCTGGGTCAGAGTCTCACCCTTTCTATATGAGAAAGTCTCATATTGTTGGGCAAGGATTTCCCTATTGTTTGCTAAGACCGAATCAGTTCCTCCAAATTGTTCCTTTAGAGCAACCCCAGGTCATGAGCAGACTCATGATGCAAGAGCCCTGAATATATCTCGTTTGGAATGGCCATGGCTAAAATTCCATGGGCTCTAGCATCAATTTCAAACAGCTTTAGATCTTCGTCCGAATACTGTTCAGGTTTCTTCGCAAACTGTTCATTAGATTCCGGGACGTTCACCATAGGCTTGTATGGCCCATGCACCACTGACTTCCAACAACCAGCACTGACAGCCAAGTGGTGCAGCATACGTCTTTGCCATATGTTTACTCGTTCCTAACCAGCATCGGAGGCTTGGTTGCGGAACCAGTATTGTGAGGATCATTGGTTGGTGTTGTCATCTCAGGGTTTGGTCAAGAACAAGTTTAAACACGACAATCGTAACTCAAAACCCCCAAAAGACCTCAAGATTTTGGCCGGAAACAGCAGAAACTCACTCTCTATGACTAACTCTTGCAAATTGCTAATTCGATCAAACTGAGAGATCAAAAGAGCAGTTTCAAATGATCAATGGTAGATCGATCATGATTAACCTGCTCTGATACCATTTGTCAGGATCTCAGCCTCTCGTGTGATCAATTAGATTATGTTTGCAGCGGATTTAGCACATTAATTAGCAATTAAAGCAAGAACATAAAAGATATTGCAATTAAAGCATAACTAGAGAGAGAAGAGTTCTGCAAAGCAATAAATGTTCTTTGGTCGCACGTTTCGGCATTTAAAACTGTATGGCTTGCCATCCTATATAGGCGGCAAGAGCATGGTGGTGATGTCCTTTTCTGACATCATCTGAATATTTAAATTACAGTTGTCAAAACATAAAACTACTGAAGATGTCAACAACTGACATCTTCTTACAAAAGTTCCTAAGTGCTGACAAAAGTAAACTACTGAAATCCTACAACGACTGAAGAACAAACTCTTCAGTCGTTTATAACTACTGAACTATAACAACTGAAGAACATACTCTCAGTTGTTGTACAACTACTGAAAGTAAATAAACTACTGAAAAGGAAAAACCACCACAACAACTGAAGAAGACTTCTTCAGTTGTTGTGACAAACTCTGAGTCTTCAGTACTTGGTCTTCAGACTTGGCTTCAGATGATATAACAACTGATGACTTCAGTAGATATCATCAGTTGTTGTCTTCAGTCTTTGTCTTCAGACTTTGTGCTTCAGTAGAAGGTCTTCAGTTCTTTAGTTCTTCAGCTTTGATTCTTCAGTACTTGTCTTCAGTACTTGAAGTCTTCAGTACTTGTAAGATCAGTACTTCAGACTTCATGCTTGGTCTTCAGTACTTTGGAGTCTTCAGCTGATGTTCTTCAGTTCTTTGATCTTCACACTTTGTTCTTCAGACTTTGTCATAACAGCAGAAGGCTGGAGCTAAGATGCTCTCGAGTTTGACATTCAAGCAAGAGAACACAATAGCTGATGAGAGTCTTCAGATGTTCTCGAGTCTGACATTCAAGCAAGAGAACATGTGACTGATGGGAGTCTTCAGCAGTTGTAGTAGTGGGCATGTGGAACTAGAGGTTTTCCTGATCTTGGCTCATTGGTTTTTTGGTCCAACAGAAGGGCAAATTATATGACGTAGCAAGATCCACAAAGCGCACACGTATAGGTTACAACCAAACCATCCTTAGGTCCCATTACCGGGATTAATGGTTGAAATGGATGCTCGGCAAAGAAAGAACCACAAAGTAGACCCACGAAGAAGAACCATACCGCCGAGAGCATCCAAGGTCAATATGTAAGGCCCCGTTCCCGGGCACTCACAGTTGGTCATTCATCGCACATAATTCATGATATTATTTAAATCATCGCAGCGGAATCAATAAAATAATTTTCATTTTCAATATAAATGCTTTTGCAAAGTAATACAACACTCATTACAAATATCGGTTGTTTGCATTACAATACAAAACATTAAACAAAAGAATGCCATCCCAAAAGAGCTGAGTAGCCGCCTCGTGCCATCCTCAGCAACACTACCTGTCATCTGGAAACACATAAAAAGTCAGCGTTGCTGAGTGAGTTCTAGTTTTAAATAAAACATACTTTCTTCTGTTAAAACCGTTCTTACATACATGCAATCCACAACATACGTACATATAGATAATCTTATTATTATCTTTATTGTTCGTTCATTAACTTTCATTCGTGTACTGTTCATTATTAACAGTCACATTCTTTCTTGCATTCATACGTCTTTTACATGCATTCATACATTCATTACATTCGACCGTACGTTCATTGTGTTCCTTCATACATTCATTTCATTCATTCATACGTTCATTACATTCATTCATACGTTCAGTACATTCATTCGTACGTTCATTACATTCGTTCATACGTTCAGTACGTTCATTCATACGTTCATACATTCGGTGACATGTACCATACCCCGAACATTGTGCACTACTGCTGGTGCTGGACCTGTGGTAAAAAACCACAAACGTTTGCACTACTGTTGATCCAGTCACCTAGGGTAGGTACATGCACCACTTATCTTTCCTCTTTCATTCTGGATCAATGCCATATGGTATACCTTGAACATTGTGCACTACTGCTGGTGCTGGAACTGTGATGATAAATCACGAACGTTATGCACTACTGCTGATCCAGTCACCTAGGGTAAGCGGCAAGGATCCCATACATACATATGGTCAATCACAAAGACTGACCCCAATATGCATCCTTCGGGGTAGCTAACCCGCACACTGTTGAGCTAACACCTGCAATGGGTGTGCACCTCCATAAATTTGCTTGCAAGCCATTTCTTACATTCATTTGTTTATTCATTAATGCATGCATTCGTTCATCATGTTCCTCTTTCATATTTTTCACTTTACGTTCTTATTACTTTCGTTTCATTCATTCATTTATAACATGTAAAGTCACCGAAAGATAAACATTTATCGAAACAAGGAACATCGATACTTACAAATCATCAGTCATTACCATCATATAGGGCTACATCATACTCATCATACATACATCATGCATATACTTACAATACTATCTCTTCCCTCGTACACAACAACCTATTTGGGCAATTGGACATACTTCAGTCGCATGGCCTCCACGCGACAGAATCATACGATTGGGCACCTATGCGAATGAACATACAATCGTGCGAATGGACCTCCTATCGTGCGAATGAACACTATGCGATTGGACTCCTATGCGACTGAACCCTCAGTCGCGCGACTGAACAACTATGCGACTAAACTCCCAGTCGCATGACCTGTCGTGCGACTGAACTCCCAGTCGCATGACCTGTCGTGCGACTGAGTCCCCAGTCATTGACCGAGCCTCAGTTGTGCGACTAGCCTCAGTCGTGTGATTGAACATCATTCGTTCCCCAGTCGTGCATTTGGCCCTTCAGTCGCCTAACCCTAACTGGGCAGCAACTGGAGTTCATCCCGAACTGCAGCCGCGACATACGGCCTTCAAACTCTTCCAAATTCATTTCCAGCCCAAATTACCCCTCCTAAACCTTAGGGAATCATACTAGGACATCATACAGGCACATACAAGTCCAAAATCACACTCTAAACACATTACATACACTACACCCAAATGGGTCAAACTCATACATTTCAAAAACGGGTTTAAATATGTTCCAGCCCCAAAATCATTTGAAAACAAGTAAATGAGGTGTCCTAGAACTCACACAAAGGAGAAGAAGATGGAGAGCCTCGTTTGGACTATTCACTCAACGAGTTTCGAGCCCGAATCACCACTTTCTCTCCTTTACTCTTCTTTCTCTCTTCTTTCTCTCTTCTTTCTCTCTCTGCTCTTCTTTTCACTGACTTTTACAAGTGTGGGGAGGGGAGATGGCTGCCCCTCCTTTTATAGCTATAGTTCAGTCCCCCAAGTTCCAGGCGACTGGACCTTCGGCCACCTGAACACCATACGACTGGACATCCAGTCGCATGAGTTCCATGCGATTGAGCCTTCAGTCACCCGAACATCATGCGATTGGACCTCCAGTCGCATGAGTTCCATGCGATTGAGCCTTCAGTCGCCCGAACATCATGCGATTGGACCTCCAGTCGCATGAGTTCCATGCGACTGAGCCTCAGTCGCATGACACTCCAAAAAGTCAAACTTCCGGGTGTTACACAATAGCATTCACAAGTAACATCATACAACACTTAGCATCAAGTAATAGCAAATAGTAATGTAAAGCCATCAAGTAACATACATGGGGTAACATAGCATAGAGTCAAGTTTCAACAATCCATGCCTCAGTCAATCAGGATCATCACGTAGCCCAGTTTAAGCACATTCTTAGTATACCAGGGATGCTTATATATAGGGTTCCCCGCAGCGTTCCCACCACATCCGCGATACACCTAGAACGATGCCTAAACCAGTTACGTGACATCCTTTATCCTTAGCATCAATCAACATGTTAAGCAAGATAAGATACTCATCAAAGTGGTAGCAGTCTTCCACTAGGGAAGATGCTTGAAATCAAGTTAAGTACGCGAGCATTCTTTTCCCCAAGTTTGTAATGTTTAAAAGTTATATAAGCGTTAAAAGGGGCCACGAAACTCACTGAATAGATGATAAACACGAATGATGAATATTCCCAGTAGTAGAATGCTATGAACATCAACACCTATTGACAGTTACTGACAAGTATTAATAATGAGCATAAAGGATAAGATGATGTTCGATAGGTTCGGGCAGTTTCGGTTCGGTCGTGGTTAACACTTGCACGCAAACACACACGATAGATCTTATGTAGATCCGAGTACTGTCACCTTAACATCATACGACAACACATACCGCACACAATTAGAATTAACACACAATGACTCCAATTGCACGACAGGACTAGACGCACGACTGGACTCTTCATTCGCACAAATCAACTCTCAGTTGTGCGAATCAGCTTCATTCGCACGATTGAACTCCCATTCGTGTGACTAAGCATTCAGTCGTACCATACAGCACCTAATCGCACGACTCAACCTTCTATTTGCACGATTCAGCCTTCAGTCGTGCGAATCAGCTTCATTCGTACGACTCGAACAAACGTGGGTAATGCTGTCTCATCTCTTCTTCTGTTTCCCACGTTGACTCGGATCCCTTCTTGTGCCGCCACTATACACGCACAAGAGGAACCACTTTATTTCTCAGCCTTTTCTCCTTTCGATCGATGATCGCCACTGGTTGCTCCACATAATTGAGCCGTTCGTCTACCTCGATATCCTCCAGTGGGACAATCATATCCTCGTCCGCCAAACACTTCCTCAGATGAGATACGTGGAAGGTCGGGTGAATTCCACTTAACTCATCGGTAGCTCCAACCTATAGGCCACCTTTCCTACTCGAGCAATGACTCGGAAAGGGCCTATATACCTCGGGCTCAACTTGCCCCGCTTTCTGAACCGAATGATACCTTTCCAAGGTGAGACTTTCAACATCACCCGATCACCCACCCGGAACTCAATCGGTCTACGCCGTTTATCGCATACGACTTCTGTCTGTCTTTGGCTACCTTCATATAGGCCTTGATCCTTTCAAGCTTTTCAGTCGTAGCCTCAATCACTTCGACGCTCCCCAATTCCTTCTGACCAATATCACCCCAACAAACGGGTGTCCTGCATCTTCTGCCGTATAGCATCTCATAGGGTGGCATGCCAATGCTGGCGTGATAGCTGTTATTGTATGAGAATTCTGCTAACGGCAAGTGTCCCAACTTCCCCCGAAATCAATCACACATGCCCGGAGCATGTCCTCTAAAGTCTGAATGGTCCTTTCTAACTGGCCATCAGTTTGGGGATGATAAGCCGTGCTAATATGTAACCTCGTCCCCATGGCATCATGGAATTTCTTCCAGAATTTGGATGTAAACCGGGTATCGCGATCAGACACAATTGACACCGGTACACCATGACGAGTCACAATCTCCTTGATGAAAAGATCGGCCAACCTCTCGGATGAATATGTCTCGCGCATCGGTAGGAAGTGAGCACTCTTCATCAGACGATCAACAATCACCCATATACATCATACCACTCTTCATCAGACGATCAACAATCACCCATATACATCATACCCTTTTGGGTACGTGCAGCTTCGTGATGAAATCCATGGTGATGTGCTCCTACTTCCATTCCGGTATATCCAAAGGTTTAATCTTTCCATACGGCTTCTGATGCTCGGCCTTCACTTGCAAACAACTAAGGCATTTACTCACATACTCCACCACATCACGCTTCATACCCGGCCACCAATAGTCTTTCTTCATGTCTTGATACATCTTTGTAGCACCGGGATGAATGGAGTATCGAGTCTTGTGGGCTTCATCCATAATCTTTACCCGTAGATCCCCAAAACGAGGAATCCACATACGCCCAAACCGTGTTCTAACACCAAATGTGTTTCACCCAACTCCACGACCAGACCTCTCATTCTTTCATAGTTAAGATGATCTTCCTTTAGTGCCTCATCTTGGAACTCTTTGACTTGCTTCATCACATCTGAGGTCATAATCAGTTGGTACGCCTTCACCCGAATCGGCTCGGGCCTCTCTTTTCGGCTAAGGGCATCCGCCACCACGTTGGCTTTCCCCGGATGGTAATGGATTTCACAATCATAATCCTTTATAAGCTCCAACCATCGCCTTTGCCTCATATTCAGATCCTTCTGCTCGAAGAAGTACTTCAAGCTCTTGTGGTCGGTGAAGATGGTGCACTTTGTCCCGTAGAGATAGTGTCTCCAAATCTTTAATGCAAAGACCACAGCAGCTAGCTCCAAGTCATGAGTAGGATAGTTAACCTCATGAACTTTTAACTGCCGGGATGCATAGGCTATAACTTTTCCCCTCTGCATTAACACGCACCCAAGCCCGAATAGGAAGCATCAGAATAAACCACCAGATCTTCACTTCCATTGGGTAATGACAGAACAGGAGCTTGGGTCAACCTCGTCTTTAACTCCTTGAGCGCCTTCTCTTGAGCTTGACCCCATGCAAACGTTACATCTTTCCGGGTCAACTTGGTTAGTGGAGAAGCGATTTTGGAGAAGTATTAAATGAATCTTCTGTATAGCCCGCTAAACCCAAGAAACTTCGGATCTCAGATGGCGTCTTTGGAGACTTCCATTGCATCACCGCTTCCACCTTTGCCGGATCAACCATAATCCCCTCCGGATTGACCACGTGACCCAAGAACTGAACTTCACGCAACCAGAATGCGCATTTGGAGAATTTAGCATACAACTTCTCCCTTCTTAACGTCTCCAGAACCTCTCGAATATGACCGGCATGCTCAGTCTCACTCTTCGAATAAATCAAGATATCATCAATGAACACAATCACTAATTTATCCAACACCGGCCGACACACCCGGTTCATCAGATCCATAAAAGCAGCTGGCGCATTGGTCAAACCAAAAGACATGAAAAGAAACTCGTAGGGACCGTAGCGCGTGCTAAAAGCTGTCTTAGGGATATCCTGCTCTTTCACCTTTAGTTGATGGTAGCCCGATCGAAGATCTATCCTTGAAAACCAACTGGCACCCTGAAGTTGATCAAACAAATCATCGATTGTCGGCAAGGGGTATCTGTTCTTCACCGTCAGCTTGTTCAACTCATGATAGTCGATACACATCCTCATACTACCGTCTTTCTTCTTTACAAACAGGACCGTAGCACCCCAAGGTGAGATACTCGGCCTAATGAACCCCTTATCTAGCAACTCTTGCAACTGCTCCATCAACTCTTTCATTTCTGTCGGGGCCAATTGATACGGTGCCTTGGCAACAGGTTGGGTGCCTGGTATCAAATCAATCTGGAACTCAATCTCTCGGTCAGGTGGCACTCCCGATAAGTCTTCGGGAAACACATCTGGAAAGTCACACACAACCGGGACATCAGATAGTTGTGGTCTTGGCGTTTCCACATCCTTTACATAACATAAGTAGGCGCTACATCCACGCCTCATACATTTTCCCGCCACCGCCATTGAGATCACCTTTGGGATCGTCATGACCCGATCCCCATAAACAATTACCGAACTCCCGTCAGGCGCTATCAAACGAATCATCTTCTTTCGACACACTATATTCGCGTCAAAGTTCGCAAACCAATCCATCCCAAGCACCAACAAAACCACCCAAGGTCATCGCGAGTGGTCTAACCGAAAATTTGTGGCCCTCCAACTCCACATCACAACCCTCTATCACCTCGGAGATCCTGGTAGACTTGCCTATCGCAGTTTCTACATCAAACGGTACGTCCACACGTCTACTACTAACAGGCAGTTTGGCACAGAAGGCCGTAGAAATAAAACTCCTACTGGCACCCGAATCAAATAATACGAGGCTAAAGTTTGGTTCACCAGAAACGTACCGGACACAACATCAGGGTCCGTCCTAGCCTCCTCTTGCGTCATTGTGAATGCCCTGGCGCTTGCCTTCGATCCTTCATTTCCCGTCTTCTTCACGTCGAAACTCTCAGACCTCGGCTTCTTGCAGTCTTTATTCATATGACCACTTTCCCCACAGTTGAAGCACCTCATGCTCCTACACTCCCTAGCGATATGACCAGGCTTTCCACACTTGAAGCAGTTCCTTTCCATATTTACCACACCTTTTCGGTCCCGTACCCAGTGTGGCTACACGGCGGTCATCCACCCGTGCCTTCTTGTTACTCGTCGAGGCATCACGCCGACCAGACCTCTTCCCGTTCCAATTCCTATCACCACCCTTCTATTACCATCAGCCACCACCACCACTGCCCTTTCATCATACAATCTCCCCGCCAAGTCCACCGCCGACCTAAAGGTGATTGGTCGGGCGGCGATCATATGCCTGCGAATGTCCGCTGGCAAACCCTGAATATACCTCTTGATTTTTCGTGTTAGAGGTGTCACCTGATCCGGCACCAGACGTGCTGTTTTGTTGAACTTCGTGGTGTACTCTTGGTGGCTCATCGTCCCGCCTCCAGCTGCAAGAACTCTCTCTCAACTTTATCCATTTCCCGATGAGGATAGAATTCCTCGATCACCAACCTTTTCAGCTCGGACCACTGCATTCTTCCAATGGCCCTGCTACCCTCGGCTTGGACTATGTTGTCCCACCAGCACAGAGCCGAATCCGTGAAAGAGTGGGTAGCGAACTTCACCTTTTGGTCCTCCCGGCACTCACTGATATCAAGGACACCCTCCAATTCTCTCACCCATCGATGAGCAGCAGCAACAGTACCATTACCGTCAAAAGTAGGGGGCTTGCACCTCATGAACGCCCCGTAATTACAGCCTCGCATTGTCTCATGCACCGGCTCCTCCTCCTCTTCCTCTTCATCATCAGAAAGAACCGTTTCCAGCCCTGCTTGCTCTTGCCTTCCTGAGGACCTGTTCCTCTCTTTTCTTTCACCTTCCCGGACAACCTTAATCACTTCGGTCATCACAGACGGTAAGATTGTCTGCATGACCTGATGCACCTCTTCAACCACTGCCTCTTTTACCGAGGCTCTTAAATTGGCGCTCTCGTTTATAACTTCCTGATGAGGGGTCTAGGTTTCCTCATGAACCACTTTCTCCACCCTCGGTCTTCCGCTTGTGGCCGTGGTTCAGTACCACGTCCGCCACCACCTTCACCTCGTGAAGCCTTAGAAGATCTACCACCAGCCATTCTCTATCACACACTAAAAGATTCAAACACCAACACGGTCATTCAAGGGAATAGCTCAGTTTATGTCAAGTATAGTAAGTCCCTAATTACAGTGGCCAGTTATGATTAGCCACTCACTTTACTCTTCGTACCCCGAGCATTATCTGTCTGACTACATTAGTATCTAAATCTAACAGTACACATAAACACATAACATGTGCACATACTACCAGTTAACATTAAGAAAATACCTGATGGCACGCAGCTACTCTGACTGCCATTCCTTCCCTTTCCGTCCACATCACGTTTGAAATAAATGAGGGGTCCTAGAACTCACACAAATGAGAAGAAGATGGAGAGCTTCGTTTGGACTACTCACTCGATGAGTTTCGAGCCCGAATCACCACTTTCTCTCCTTTCCTCTTCTTTCTCTCTTCTTTCTCTCTCTGCTCTTCTTTTCACTGATTTTTGCAAGTGCGGGGAGGGGAGATGGCTGCCCCTCCTTTATAGATACAGTTCAGTCGCCCGAGTACCAGGTGACTGGTACTCAGATTGCCATTCCTTCCCTTTCTGTCCCATTCTCAGTTTAAGTTAAGGTTTATTTTAAAATTTTACTCGTTTCACTTATACTTTAGCTCTGATACCAACTTGTAAGGCCCCGTTCCCGGGCACCTCACAGTAGGTCATTCATCGCACATAATTCATGCTATTATTTAAATCATCGTAGCGGAATCAATAAAATAATTTTCATTTTCAATATAAATGCTTTTGCAAAGTAATACAACACTCATTACAAATATCATTGTTTGCATTACAATACAAAAACATTAAACAAAAGAACATCATCCCAAAAGAGCTGAGTAGCCGCCTCGTGCCATCCTCAACAACACTACCTGTCATCTGGAAACACATAAAAAGTCACCGTTGCTGAGTGAGTTCTAGTTTATAATAAAACATACTTCTCTTATGTTAAAACCGTTCTTACATACATGCAATCACACAACATACGTACATATAGATAATCTTATTATTATCTTCATTGTTCGTTCATTAACTTTCATTCGTGTACTGTTCATTATTAACAGTCACATTCTTTCTTGCATTCATACGTCTTTACATACATTCATACATTCATTATATTCAACCGTACGTTCGTTGCGCTCCTTCATACATTCATTTCATTCATTCATACGTTCATTCCATTCATTCATACGTTCAGTACTTTCATTCGTACGTTCATTACATTCGTTCATATGTTCAGTACGTTCATTCGTACGTTCATTACATTCGGTGACATGTACCATACCCCGAACATTGTGCACTACTGCTGGTGCTGGACCTGTGGTAATCAACCACGAACGTTGTGCACTACTGCTGATCCAGTCACCTAGGGTAGGTACATGCACCACTTATGTTTCCTCTTTCATTCTGGATCAATGCCATATGCTATACCCCGAACATTGTGCACTACTACTGGTGCTGGACCCGTGATGATAAATCACGAACGTTGTGCACTACTGCTGATCCAGTCACCTAGGGTAAGCGGCAAGGATCCCATACATACATATGGTCAATCACAAAGACTGACCCCAATATGCATCCTTCGGGGTAGCTAACCCGCACACCGTTGAGCTAACACCTGCAATGGGTGTGCACCTCCATACATTTGCTTGCAAGCCTTTTCTTATATTCATTCGTTCATTCATTAATGCATGGATTCATTCATCATGTTACTCTTTCATTATCTTTCACTTTACGTTCTTATTACTTTCGTTTCATTCATTCATTCATTCATTCATTTATAACACGTAAAGTCACGGAAAGATAAACACTTATCGAAACAAGGAACATCGATACTTACAAATCATCAGTCATTACCATCATATAGGGTTACATCATACTCATCATACATACATCATGCATAAACTTACAATACTATCTCTTCCCTCATACACAACAGCCCTATTTGGGCGATTGGACATACTTCAGTCGCATGGCCTCCATGTGACTGAATCATGCGATTGGGCACCTATGCGAATGAACATACAATCGTACGAATGGACCTCCTATCATGCGAATGAACACTATGCGATTGGACTCCTATGCGACTGAACCCTTAATCGTGCGACTGAACAACTATGCGACTGGACTTATGCGACTGAACTCCCAGTCACATGACCTGTAGTGCGACTGATTCCCCAGTTGTGAAACTAAGCCTCATTCGTGCGATTGAACATCAGTCGTTCCCCAGTCGTGCAATTGGCCCTTCAGTCGCCTAACCCTAACTGGGCAGCGACTAGAGTTCATCCCGAACTGTAGCCGTGACATACGGCCTTCAAACTCTTCCAAACTCATTTCCAGCCCAAATTACCCCTCCTAAACCTTAGGGAATCATACTAGGACATCATACAAGCACATACAAGTCCAAAATCACACTCTAAACACATTACATACACTACACCCAAATGGGTCAAACTCATACATTTCAAAAACGGGTTTAAATGTGTTCCTGCCCCAAATACGTTTGAAATAAATGAGGGGTCCTAGAACTCACACAAACGAGAAGAAGATGGAGAGCTTCGTTTGGACTACTCACTCGATAAGTTTCGAGCCCGAATCACCACTTTCTCTCATTTCCTCTCTTTCTCTCTTCTTTCTCTCTTCTTTTCTCTCTACTCTTCTTTTCACTGATTTTTGCAAGTGCGGGGAGGGGAGATGGCTGCCCCTCCTTTATAGCTACAGTTCAGTCTCCCGAGTTCCAGGTGACTAGACCTTCGGCCGCCTGAACACCATACGACTGGACCTCCAGTCGCATGAGTTCCATGTGATTGAGCCTTCAGTCGCCCGAACATCATGCGATTGGACCTCCAGTCGCATGAGTTCCATGCGATTGAGCCTTCAGTCGCCCGAACATCATGCGATTGGACCTCCAGTCGCATGAGTTCCATGCGACTGAGCCTCAGTCGTATGACACTCCAAAAAGTCAAACTTCTGGGTGTTACACAATAGCATTCACAAGTAACATCATACAACACTTAGCATGAAGTAATAGCAAATAGTAATGTAATGCCACCAAGTAACTTACAAGGGGTAACATAGCATAGAGTCAAGTTTCAACAATCCATGCCTCAGTCAATCAGGATCATCACATAGCCCAGTTTAAGCACATTCTTATATACCAGGGATGCTTATATATAGGGTTCCCGCAGCGTTCCCACCACATCCGCGATACACCTAGAACGATGCCTAAACCAGTTACGTGACATCCATTTATCCTTAGCATCAATCAACATGTTAAGCAAGATAAGATACTCATCAAAGTGGTGGCAGTCTTCCACTAGGGAAGATGCTTGAAATCAAGTTAAGTACGCGAGCGTTCTTTTCCCCCAAGTTTGTAATGTTTAAAAGTTATATAAGCGTAAAAAGGGGCCACGAAACTCACTGAATAGATGATAAACACGAATGATGAATATTCCCAGCAGTAGAATGCTATGAACAGTCAACACCTATTGACAGTTACTGACAAGCATTAATAATGAGCATAAAGGATAAGATGATGTTCGATAGGTTCGGGCAGTTTCGGTTCGGACGTGGTTAACACTTGCACGCAAACACACACGATAGATCTTATGTAGATCCGAGTACTATCACCTTAACATCATACGACAACACACACCGCACACAAGAGAATTAACACACAATGACTCCAATTGCACGACAGGACTAGACGCACAACTGGACTCTTCATTCGCACGAATCAACTCTCAGTCATGCGAATCAGCTTTATTCACACGATTGAACTCCTATTCGTGCGACTAAGCATTCAGTCATACCACACAGCACCCAATCGCACAACTCAACCTTCCATTCGCACGATTCAGCCTTCAGTCATGCGAATCAGCTTCATTCGTATGACTGAACTCTCATTCGTGCGACTGGATCTTCAGTCGTGCGATACACACTGTCGCACACAATCATCCGTATTGACTCAGTCGCACACACTCTCAATCGCATGCATTCAATCGCACGACACACATACGAATGGACTCAGTCGCACGACTCACCCCAGTCGCACCACTCACTCGCACGATAGACTCAGACGCAAGGACTCAGTCGCACGACTCACTCAGTCGCACGGCTCAGTCGCTTGGAAGACCCAGTCGCCTGAACAGTAAGTTCGCGACTGCTGAAGTGCAGAGCAGCATCCAGCTGCTCCGAGCACTCATTTTACACCCCAAGAACATCCAGAAACACACATCTAACATGTCTAAACAAGAAACACACTCTAGAACGCAACACACAAGCCCACACGACCTCATGTGCTCGGATGAACCCGAGCACCCGAAACCCTAGAAAACGCAGTAGTAGTAAAATCGAGCAAGAAACGAGACAACCAAGGTTTTCTACCTGCTAGAAACGGGTTGTCTAGGCTGTAGTCGAGGTTCAACCGACGAAAACGAGACGAAAACGGGGCGATTTGGTGCCAAGGTGAAGAAGAGCGATGAAGGAGAAGATAAGAAGAGGAAGAAGAGAATGTGAAGGCTAGGCTGGTGTGGGGGAGTATTTATACCCAGCCTAGTTGGCAAATGTCAAGTTTAGTCCCTGCACTTAGCCCCCGAATCGCCAAACTTGTTTCTGTTGAAAACGAAGTAGATACGCGCGTTATACCAATTATAAGGATGTGTTTAATGTTGTTTATATTATATAATATAATATAATTAGTGATGTCGGTTGTGATACTCGTGAGCATTTTGGATGATATGATCGCAATTATTGATAACACCAATGAAATAGAAAACAAATCAAACATGATGTCCTCACGAATAATCTATGAAGATGAAAAATGAACGCTCTAAGAATAGTTAACGAAGTTTCATATTAAATGAAGGACCTTGAGGTGACGGATGTCACAGTATCCCCCAGTTGAGAGAATTTCGTCCCGAAATTCAACTGGTGCTAGGTCCAAGAGCGTCATTCTCAAATAGATGTGGATACTTAAGCTTCATCTGATCTTCCCGTTCCCACGTGAATTCTGGTCCTCGCTTGGAGTTCCATCTCACGCGAATGATCGGTATTTTGCTGCGCCTGAAGCGTTTGACCTTTCGGTCCATGATCTCGATAGGTTCCTCAATAAAATGAAGCTTTTCGTCGATCTTGATTTCCTCAATTGGTACGTGTAAGGACTCGTCCGCCAAACACTTCTTGAGGTTCGACATGTGAAAAGTATCATGTACACCGCTGAGTTCTTGTGGCAACCTCAATCGGTAAGCCACCGGACCGATTCTTTCTGTAATCTCGAACGGTCCTACGTATCGAGGGGCTAACTTCCCTTTCTTTCCAAATCGTACAATCACTTTCCAGGGAGAGACTTTAAGTAAAAAGTGATCTACAAGGTTGAATTCTAGAGGCTTCCGATGGTTGTCGGCATAGCTCTTTTGGCGATCTCTTGCAGCTTTTAGTCTATCTTTGATTTGGAAATTTTGTCAGTTGTCTCTTGAATGATCTCTGGGCCCGTAAGCTGGCTCTCACCAACTTTAGCCCAACAAACTGGGGATCTATATTTCCTCCCGTACAATGCTTCAAATGGAGTGCATCCAATGCTTGTATGGTAGTTGTTGTTGTAAGAAAACTCAATCAATGGTAGATGAGTGATACATCTTGTCTGCGCCAGGATGAACAAAATAGATCCTTAAGATCATGATACATCTTGTCTGCCCCAGGATGAACAGAATATCATGTCTTGTGAGCTTCCTCCATGATCAGGGTACGAACGTCTCCCCATTTGGGTACCCATATGCGATCCATGAAGTACTGTATGCTATCATTCTTGCAAATCATCTGTTTGTCAATCCCTCGGAATTCTTCTCCGCAAGATTTTCTTCTTTCAATGCTTCCCTTTGTGCAAGTTGGATCTGAGCTTTCAAGTTCATTTGAATAGTCAATCCCAAAGCTTGAGCACGTAGTGGTTTCACGCGCTCTTTACGACTTAGGGCGTCAGCCACCATATTTTCTTTCCCCGGATGATACCGGATTTCACAATCGTAGTCACTAAGTAGCTCTACCCAACGTCATTGTCGCATGTTGAGTTCTTTCTGATTCAGGATGTGTTGAAGGCTCTTATGATCTGTCTAGATGATGCATTTGGTTCCATACAGATAGTGCCTCCATATCTTGAGTGCAAATACTATCACGCCCAACTCCAGATCATGAGTTGTATAATTCTTCTCATGCACCTTAAGTTGTCGCGAGGCATAGGCAATCATCTTGTCTTTTTGCATTAGCACACAACCCAATCCTTGATGTGAAGCATCGCAGTACACCACAAAATCATCCGTCCCGTCTGGGAGGGATAGTATCGGTGCGTTGCACAACTTCTCTTTCAACGTTTGGAATGCTTGTTCTTGTGCATGTCCCCAATCAAACTTCTTGTCTTTCTAGGTCAACAGTGTCAGTGGTTGGGCAATCTTTGAAAAATTTGCAATGAAGCGACGATAGTATCCGACCAATCCTAAGAATTGCCGTATCTCTGAGGATGTCTGGGGTGCATCCCATTTCTTCACTGCTTCAATCTTGCCAGGATCTACATGAATCCTATTTTCGTTAACCACATGCTCCAAAAATTTCACTTCTCGAAGCCAAAACTCGCACTTCGAGAGTTTAGCGAAAAGTTTCTCTTCTTGTAACAGACTCAGTATAGCCCGAAGATGTTTCTCGTGGTCTTCTTTCGATCGTGAATAGATAAGTATATCGTCAATGAATACGATCACGAACTTATCCAAGTATGGTTTACACACCCGATTCATCAGATCCATGAATACAACCGGTGCATTAGTCAGTCCGAACGGCATGACTAAGAACTCATAATGACCATAACGAGTCCTAAACGTTGTTTTCGGTATGTCATCCTCGAAAACCCTCAATTGATGATATCCAGAACGAAGATCAATCTCGGAGAAATATGAAGCTCCTTGCAACTGATCGAACAAATCATCGATTCTGGGAAGAGGATATCGATTCTTCACAGTCAACTTGTTCAACTCGCAATAATCGATGCACATGCAAAACGACCCGTCTTTCTTATTGACAAACAAGACTGGTGCTCCCCACGGTGAATGACTCGGCCGAATAAAACCCTTCTCTAATAGTTCCTGTAATTGGCGAGATAACTCTTGCATTTCGGATGGCGCTAACCGGTATGGTGCTTTTGCTACCGGCATAGCTCCAGGAACCAACTCTATACGAAATTCCACCTGTCATGGAGGAGGTGAACCCAACAAGTCATCAGGGAATACTCCCGGAAAATCTCGTACTACAGGAATATCTACCAACTTGTTGCATTCTTCTTTCTTTTCCACTACATGGGCCAGAAATGCGTAACACTGCTTCCGTAAATATCGTCGCGTCTTCATGCAAGAAATAAGCTTTAGTGTTCTTCCCGGTCGTTCTCCTTGAATCTTGAGTACCTCCCCATTTGGCATGGGGATTCGTACTACTTTTTCCCGACAAACAATCACAGCTCCGTGTTTCCACAACCAATCCATTCCCTCAATCACATCGAAGCTCCCCAACTCGAAAGGTATTAAGTCTATGTCGAAGGCATGGTTCTCCAGTATCATGGAGCACTGTCTAATAATCTCATCTGCTTGTACAACTCTACCGTTGGCCATTTCTACGGAGAAACTAGTTTCTAGTCTACTAGGGTTCAAGGCGAGCATGTATGCAAAATCAGAAGATATGAAACTATTGTCTGCCCCAGTATCAAATAGTATGGATGCGAAGTGGTGATTGAGCAAGTACGTACCCGTAACAACATTCTAGTCCTGACGGGCGTCATTTGCTCTGATAACGAACGGACATCCTCTGGCAGCATTTCCTTGATTCACTTGGTCTAGATTACCAGCTATGGCGATCACTTACTGCTGTTATTCCTTGTTGACCCGGTGCCCTATTCAGTCTGGGGCACATGTTCCGGTAGTGACCAAGACCTCTGCACTCATAACAAGCCCTGGTATTCCCGATGAGGTTAACCGTGTTGACGGGCGCTACCAGATTCGACGTAGTTCTACAATCCTTCGCTAGGTGCCCCGGGCGCCTACAGTTCACGCACACCCGGCACTGCATCTCTGGGGGATGATGATAGCTGCACCTGTCACATTTGGGTGCGGCCCAACATATTCTCTCTTACCCTGAGTCACAGCCATGAAATTCCCGGTGATCTTGGCCCTTTTATCATATTTGCCGGCACTCGACCGCCTTGTTTCTCCAACATCCATTCTCTTCTCTGCTCCCCTACCCAATACCACTGTTCTTACCATTTCATCAGTGAGAGCGTCAGCCTTTAGAATCACGCTCTGAATCATTGAAGGAGCAGCTGTTGTTACCATTACCCGGATTTGAGGTGCAAGTCCCCAATGTACCTCTCGATTCTCTTTGATTCCGGAGTCACAAGGTGTGGAACAAGTCTTGCCAACTCATGAAAACGATCAGTGTAAGCTGCGTGCCCAGCTCCAACCATAGCATGGTTCCAGAATTCCTGCTCAAGTTTCTGCATCTCGTTGAGAGGGCAGTACTCCTCAGTAATCAAGGCTTTGAACTCATCCCAAGTTATTTGCATCGCAGATTCTCTTCCTCTAGCTTGAACCTGGGTGTTCCACCAGGTTAATGCCTTGCCTGTAGTGAACACGTGGCATACTTGATTCTTTGACTGTCGAGGCACTCACTGATGTCAATCACTGCCTCTATCTTTTCAAGCCATCTAGTCAGGGCTATCGCCCCACCTTCCATCAAATTCTCGGGGTTTGCAAGCCACAAATTCCTTGTAGGAACATTCCCGTCTGGTATTATCTGTAACATCTCGTATTTTCCGTTAATTAAAAGTTAACGTCGCTCATTCTATTAAGGGCCATTGTGGTCAATCATGAAACTTAAGAGTTGTTTATGCTTATTCTTAGCTTGTCTTTAATTCTTTAATTTGAAACTAAATAATTTAATTATTAAATTGAACATAATAATAAATAATGATAACATTACTACTACTGCTAATAAAAATAATAAAATAACAATAATAATAATAATTATAATAATAATTATAATGGTAATAATAATAATATAATAATAATAATAATATAATAATAATAATAGTAACAATAAGAGTAATAACTTATAAAAAATTGATAAGTTATAAATAGTTAAATTTTTAAAGTTAAGTTAAGTTCATGGGGCCTTATTGATAATTTGGAAACTTTAAATATAAGATTTGTGCTTAAAGTGAAAAGAATCTAACCGTAGGGACCATTTGTGTAACAATTCAAAATCCACACCCCATCTCTTTCTCTCTCCCCGCAGACCCTGTGACACTCGGGCCACCTTCCGGCCACCTCCGGCCACCCTCGAAACCGTAGATTTCAATCGATTCATTATCCAAAACCGTTCCCAAACGCTTCTAGAAGCAGTTTCGAACTTGAAACACACTTAAATTCGTTTAATCATCGGTTATTAACACCCAACAAACGAGTAACCGATCACCCTTAAACACCATAGCCGTTCAAGCATTAAACCTCAATAATAATCCAATTAAATGAACCTAAACAATAATCTAACTACATCTAATCGTTCACAACTCTTAATTGTACCTGAAAACACACGAAAATACGCATTCAATCTCCTCTGAAACCGAGACCTGCAACTCACTCGAACACCATCATCTGGACCTTCAATCCAAAAATTGATAGAGGGCTCCTAATCTTTGAGCCTTGTCGAAGCTTCCTGTGCAACTAATTGAAGTATTATCATCATTTGCATCCCGAACGCTATATCATTCGGGTCGCGACTGTTCTTCACTTCGTGAATTCAAAATCAAACAATTACCAGGTAATTAAACGCACATAGACACTCGGTTTTACATAGGGAATAAAAGCCCTAAGCTTAATCTTATTAACATTCGCGAATCGAAGGGCAATTTGATTCAAGTAGGTTTTAGGGTTCTTAAGATTTGGGGAAAACTCTTTAATCGGAGTTATAAGATTTGCAAACCAAAATGAACCACGGCCTCGGCCCTGGTTCACTGGTTAAGCATCCACTTACTCACCTTGAGGTCCCGGGTTCGAACCCGGGCACCTCCTATATTTGTTTAAAAGGCTTTTTAAGCCTAATTTTAATTATAGAAAAATTTTAATAGACATAAAAATGATTTTACAAACTTCTAATATTTTTAAAATCTATCTATATTTTTCTGTAAATTTATTTTGTAAAATCTTTTAATATTTTATTATAAAATTTATTTACTATTGTTATAACTAAATAAAGTTATTTATATATAAAAAAATGATTATAAACTTGTTAGATTTTAAGACACCATATTATTTTCTGTAAATTTATATTTTAATATTTTTTATTAAATGATTTAGATAAATATTATATTTAGTTTATTTTCTTATAAAATGGATTTTAAATAGTGGTTTAAATCACTAAATATTCGTTCAACAATATACATTTATAAATGACAATTATTATTTTAATTTATAACTAAATTTTATTACAAATAGTTTGCTTTCTTATATTTCTATATACAAATACATACACTTAGTATATTTCACTTGCTTTTTATTTAAAACACATAAATAATAATTTTATAATAAAATATTTAACGTACTTACAAAAATCCTCAAATTTCACCTAAAACTCTAGTTCGTGTTAAAACATTAACCTACTAATAAAACTTTAACCTTGTGAATGAATTTATAAATTTAGGTGTCTTGTGACGATTTACCTTGGAACGGTGCTTAGTATTATTCTTTCTAGTCATCAAATTTATACTTAATGATCAAGTGAGTTTTCCTTGCCCCTTTTATGTTATTTCACACCGTTTTGGGGTAAAACGTATTACCTTATTCAACATACACTTATAAACGTTTAACTCTTATAAAAGCACATGCAATTCATACTTTTATTTTGTCATGGTTATTTGTGTTATTGTGAGTCTTATATGATCTACAGATATTGTTTACAATCATTAACTATTGCTAGCCTAGCGACGTCTTAGATCTTTGGGCCTGACAAGCCTATTTGGTGCTAAAGTCGATGTATTGCCGACTCCTAGGAGTCGTATGCTTGTGCACTAGGGAACCAAGTACACTTAGCCAATCATATAAACTTATAATCTAGTCGAGGTTTGATTGTACTATATGTGTTCTATAAACTTGCTAACTCATAACCTATGACATGAATTGCTACTTGAAACCCATGGGATATTGTGTATGTGAAACCTTGGAAACTCACCAAGTTTATAGTTGACTCGTTATTTTTAACATGTTTCAAGAAATGCCCAAGTTTGAAGTCATTATTTGGAGCTTGTAATAATCTAGGATTTGGACCTAGCTAAAAGAATAAAAAGACTATGTTATGCTTTGTTTTGTTTGACTCATTTTATGTCGAAACTTATTATTGTAATTACATTTGAAACTTATGATAATCATATTTACATTTAAGGTTAGTGTTATGTAGCTGTGAACGATCTTAACTCTCATAACTCGACGTTTCCGCCGTCAAGGTTGGGGTGTGACAGATTGGTATCAGAGCCCGTAACTATAGGGATTTAGGTTATTAGAAATGGTGACCTAGACTATAGTTGCATGAACCTCATAGAAAGATCCTTATACTTTTGTGCTTACATGTTGTTTGCATGCTACATAATGCTATGCCTTTTGTGCAACTTGATGCCTTAGCATAGGATTGCCTTATGTATGCTTAAACTTAGTTACTTATCTCCCTAAACTTAACTTTGACTCTTTGACTCTCCCCGACAAATGAACTTCCTAAACCTATTCTCAACGACATGTGAAATCTACACTTATCATCATGGGATTAATTCCTTAGAATCTATGTCTAATCTATGAAAATCTCATCAATGTTTTGATTCTATGAACCAAAGAAATTTGTGTGACACATAGACACCTGTATTCTGGATTCCTGGCAAAAGGCGTTCGGGCTAAGGCAAGCATATCGTATAAATCTTATTGTAAGACCAGTTATGCTTACCTGGGGATTTCTGGGATGGGTGATAAACTATGGTCAACATACACAAGTCTCTAAGGCAAGTAGGTCAATTTACCTTGACATGTCAACGATTCCAAATGGTAATGCGTTACCAAATGGAACCATCCTCTTGTATCTTACAAATCCTTGATTCCTTGAACTGGTTTATTACCAAATTTATATCTTCTCATTCTTAACCTACATAATGTTCCTGATAATATTGAACTCATCCTATATTTCAACTCTTACGTTTAAACACCGTTACATGTTGAGCGTTTCATGTAACTATCTTCATACCATGACCAATGTGAACATGGATCTTAATATACCCAAAGATATTGGGAATCTAAACCGAATGGTCTTCAAAACTTTAAATCTTTACTTATGGTTTTTCAAATCTTCTTAAGGGCGTGTCCATAACTAAAGACATTCAACGCTGTAAGGTGAAATCCTTACATCTCAGGATACTTTGTCTAGGCAAAGTGTAAATAGTGATTTGATTCGATCATTGAATCCGTTTATTTGACTTGAAACCCTTGAGATGAGTGATTACTTATAGGTACGCGTGTCTTCAATAAGGTTATGGTTGACCTCATATCTTGAAAAGTCCATGTATTTCCTTTCGATTGTGAATCGAATGTTCACATCTCATTGCGATGTTGAATTATTCTTGTCCTTGTTTTCGTCTTCCCGAATACACCATCCAAGATTTGAACACCATCATAACTAATTCTGTTATCTCGAACTTTGACCTCAAATCTTGTAAGCATGATTTCCTTTTGTTACATTGATGTAACTTGAACTTTTCTAAATTTCTAGTTGTTATACTTTTCCTTCCGTTGTTAAGTTGAACCTTGAACCGTTTGCACCGTGAGAGATGCAAGAGTTGCAAGTCAACCTATGACTAAGAACACTCGTATCTCCTAAATGATTCTAACTCATCAAAACAGGGGTGATTCCCTTACTTTGGTGATGATTCTTCATTCGTTTCGATAAATGGTTTCCAATTGTGTGTTTTATGAAATTTCATCCTCCGGATCAAGGTGATTCCTTATCATGAGGATTGACTTCAATTATTCTCATTGGAACTTGCATTTCATAAACGACATGATCCCACCAAAATAGGATTGAAACCCGTACTTTGGTGACAAATATCAAATCTCGATTGTTTTCTTGTGATAATGAAGCCCAAGGTGTGAATTTCATACCTTGGTGATAATATCATTTTCATGGATGGTTTTTTCTTCAAATGGAATGACCTCATCAAAGTAGGAGTGAATTCTGGATTTTGATGAAGAAGTTCATCCTGTTATATTTTGTTTTTGTAAAACTTCATCGTTAAGATAGGAGTGATTTCCCTTACCGTAATGGTGAGTTACCTCGTCTTATTTCTGTGGATCCTCAACAATGAGTTGGGATCGAACTTTTTGATTGGTAAGTTAGTGGTCAGACCTTGGGAATACACCATCAAGTTAGGAGTGAAAACGACACCTTGATGACTATTCTTATTTCTTGATATTCAACTTACCAAGGTTGTAACCAAGTGATGAGAAGCATGTAGTAACTTGAAGGGTGAAACAATGTTAGTGTTTCGACCTATCAAGCCAAAGCATGATCTCTGAACTTGAAAGGAGACCCGATCGCTTTAGGTTGATTTTGATTCCAAGCTTGGAGCATTTAAATTCTTAACTCGAATTCTTTTCCTTTATCCTCATGTTTTGATATGATCTAGCTATATGGAACCATTTATTCCTTACTTATCGACTTTCCTTATGAGTTATCATTAAAACCTGGTTGCGCGATGATAGCCTTTCTTAAACAATCTTTCTATTAAATAAAGACATTATCAACTTGTGTTCATGTCTTTCTAGTCATACGAATGTTCTTCGACTCTACTTATGGGTTTGATTATTACGTATGCAATCTATATTTGGAAATTTGTTACTTTGCAAAACATGTTTACAAATACCTTTCTTATTGTTTGCGTCATTTCTTGAATCGCTTTTGAATTCTTAACCTTGAAAATCATTGAAATTCTATCGTGGTGTTGAACAACAAGACTCGTTATTATCCTCATTGCGATGTGGATATAATGGTTCATAAAATTTCGTAATTTGTAGTCATGGGTGTGGCATAAAAGAAAAGACATAACTTGGCATGTGTCCAAGTGTCTTACCTTTACATCTGACAAAACCTAACCTCCGTGTTTCCGTGAATCTCCTGTTTAACTTCTCATTCACTAAATGCTTCTTATTTTAAATGTCATGATGACAATTGGTGCATTATAGACCGATTGGCTTAAAATTCAATTTGATTTATGTGAGATGACGGGTCGAGAAATTGACCTGTATCTGTTTCAAATATTCGTATACCATGGTATGGCGTTAAAACATCGATCGTTATTTTGAATGATTGATTCATTTTCTGTTTTTAATAATATTCTTAACCATCGTCATCAACTCATTCCAAGATCTTCGCATAGCATATTATTCTTAGACCGATGGTTGGTCAAAGGAGAAATACATATTCACAAGATATGCGTTAAGGTCGTTTCATATGGTGACGTTTGAGATTATTAAATTCCGACGGGTAACCTTTCTTATCATTGTTGGTCTTTTATTGATTTCTAGACATCATTTTACTACGAAATTATATTCTAGAAGTTGTGGCTTATAAGTCTAACAGATCACGGTAACTCGTCATCGTTTTCCAACATTTCATCTCAAAACGTCTCACATTTCACTGAAAGGGTTCAAATTGGCATGCATTATGTAAGGCCCCGCTCCCGGGCACCTCACAGTTGGTCATTCATCGCACATAAAACGTTTTAAAACACATATTTACTTTGCAGCGGAATTTAAAATCTCTATTAATAATTAAAACATGTCATTTTATTACAATACAACATCCTTTTATTTCAAAATACAATGACATGTCAATATATGGATGCCAGCCTCAGCAACTGAGTAGTCGCCCTATGCCATCCTCAGCAACATACCTGCCAACTGGAAAATACATAAAACGTCAGCGTTGATGAGTGAGTTCTAGTTTTGTAATAAAACATACTTTACTTTCCATAAAAAAACATTCTTTTATACATACGATCATACAACATACGTACATGTAGATAATATTATTATTATCTTCATCATTCATTCATTAGCTTTCGTTCATGCGTTTCTTACTTTCACTCATACGTTCGTTACATTCGTCTTTACGTATGTTACGTTCATTCTTACGTTCATTTCATTTATTAGTACGTTCATTACTTTCATGCATCCTCTATCTTTCACTTTTATCTAGGTCCAGTCACACTTTACCCTCTTCATGGCACACAGCCATGATTACTGAGGTCAAGTGACATGGATCCCAATTCATACGTTATCATTGTGTTCCTTCCGTTCATTACTATCATTCGTTCGTTCTTTAACTTTCATTCGTTAAGCATGCAAATCTCTAAGGGTCACCTCCCTTCTCTGCCCTCATGGTTCATACCCATGAGCCGACAAGGCATACTCCAACATATTGGTGCCCCAATGGCTCTCAGTCAATAGACTGACACCTAGTGCCCCTATGGCTCTCAGTCCATAGACCGACACTCTGTTACCCCTAGACCACGCAAGACTTTCTTTCATATCTCTCATTCTCATCTAGATCTTGTCTCATGCAATATCCCCGACTCATGTCCGAAGACTAGCACAGCACCGGGATACGCGACAAAGATCCCGTACGAGTCAATCACAGAGATTGAACTCCATCCGAGTCTGTTGCAACACAAAGTCGCTCACCTCATAACTATGTTTGGCCTTATGCCACACCCCCGAAGTTAAACATAACTCGGGTAGCAACACCCCCACCGAAATGGGTATCATCACCCCCACCGATATGGGTAACTACACCCCCACCGAAGTGGGTAACATCACCCCCACCGAAGTGGGTAACTAACCCCCACCGAAGTGGGTAACATCACCCCCACCGAAGTGGGTAACCTGGCATACTACACCCCCACTATGTGGGTAACTACACCCCCACCGAAGTGGGTAACTAGACATACTACACCCCCACTCTGTGGGTACCTGTGACATTCCACACCCCCACTATGTGGGTACCTACTATACACCGTGTACCACACCGAAGGTCAGTCTCAAGACTGACACCTCTACGTGCACTCTTAAAGATTAGCTGAACCTCACGCGGTTGAGCTTGTGGCATTTAGGACCGTGCACTTTGGTACACTTCGCTTGCAAATCTCTCATGTTTTCATTCGTTCATTAAGGATTCATTATCATTCATAGTATTTCTCCTTTATTATCTTTTGCTTTACAATACATAATACTTTCGTTACATTCACTTACGCTCCACTTCTCTTTATCATTAATCTTTCATTTTATTAATGATAATACTTCTTCATTAAATCCTTAAACATTCTTCGTCATGTCATGCCATACTTAACAATATTTTATTAATGATATTGTTAACAATAATAATACACTGATAATAATATCAGTAATAATAAGGGCTAATCCTTAATCATCATTTCGTGCACCCAAACATCATCATTAATTAACCCTAGTCAACCCTGGTCAAATCCTTGAAATTCAGATTCTCAGAAAATTCCTAAAAAAATTCCAAGTGTTGGGCGCATAAGCCCTGTTAGGCATATGAGCCCTGTTGGGCGTATGAGCCCTGTTGGACTTCTGAGCTTACACTTAGAAAAATTCTCGGGTCTGGGCGTATGACCCCTGTTGGGCGTATGAGTCCTGTTGGACTTCTCACCCTACACTTAGAAAATTTTCTCTGGTCATACGACCAAGGTTCAGACTTTTCACCCTCATACTTAGTAAAATTTTCAGACTTATAAGCCTGGGCGTTTTAGGACTGTTGGACATATTACCTGCTTGGACTCATGACCCCACTTAGTCTATTTCTAAGGCAAGTCCTTGGGCGTATAAGCACTATTGGACTCATTACCTTGTACTTAGTTATTCTAAGTCCAAATTCCAGACACATGACTCCTATTTGGGTTTGCTAGTCGTATTAGCAGCCTATTCATGGGTCTAATTCATATTCCAAATTCCCAAACATCATAATGCCTAGTTCTAATCATGTACACATGGTTCTAGGCATAAACCTATCATAAACATAAACATACATACATTCATATCATACGGGTATTACACCCAAACTTATAAAAACATATATACATGCATTTTCCAGCCCCAAAACGTTTAAAACAGGTAAAAAGGGGGTCTAGAAACTCACCTTTGTTGCTTCCAATCTTAACACTCTTCACCCGAGCTTCTTCACACGATTCCAACCCTTAGAATCCTTCTTAACTCGTATTTGCACACATAAAAGCACACATAAACATTCAACCGAGACTAATCTAGCCAAGAACAACTTAAAACATTAATTCTTACCTTGAACCCGATTTCTTCTTCTTGTTCTTCAAAAAACCCGAGAGTTTCTCTGCTTTCTCTCTCTAAAATCTGAACAAGAAAAGTGTGCAGATGGGTATGGGCGACCACATCGCCCTTTACACCCACTTTTCAAGATTTTTTTTATCATCTTTTTCACTTTTGGTCCCCCAACTTTGGGATTGACTTTCTTTTTCCCTTTTTCTTTCTCTTTTATTCCTTTGTTTCTTTAAAAGAAAAATACGGGTGTTACACATTATACCAGGAATCTTGTAAGATTCCATAAAGTGAAGCGTTTCAACTATAATTAAACGTCAACCACTGTTCGTTTGTACACTTATCTTTCATTTTAACTCTTTTGCTCATTTAAGTTCATTCTTAATTTCGGGACGAAATTCTTTTTAGTTGAGGAGACTTTAACATCTCATATTTTTCGTTAATTAAAAGTTAACGTCGTTCATTCTTGTAAGGGCCATTGTGGTCAATCATGAAAATTAAGAGTTGTTTATGCTTATTCTTAGCTTGTCTTTAATTCTTTAATTTGAAAGTAAATAATTTAATTATTGAATTGAACATAATAATAAATAATGATAACATTACTACTACTGCTAATAATAATAATAAAATAACAATAATAATAATAATAAAAAATAATAATGGTAATAATAATAATAATAATAATAATAATAATAATAATAATAATAATAATAATAATAATAATAATAGTAACAATAAGAGTAATAACTCATAAATAATTGATAAGTTATAAATAGTTAAATTTTTAAATTAAGTTAAGTTCAAGGGGCCTTATTGATAATTTGGAGACTTTAAATATAAGGTTTGTGCTTAAAGTGAAAAGAATCTAACCGCAGGTACCATTTGTGTAACAATTCAAAATCCACACCCAATCTCTTTTCTCTCTCCCCGCAAACTCGGTGACACTCCGGCCACCTTCCGGCCGCCTCCGGCCACCCTCAAAACTGTAGATTTCAATCGATTCATTATCCAAAACCGTTCCCAAATGCTTCTAGAAGCAGTTTCGAACTTGAAAACACCCTTAAATTCATTTAATTGGTTATTAACACCCAACAAACGAGTAATCGATCGCCCTTAAACACCATAGTCGTTCAAGCATTAAACCTCAATAATACTCCAATTAAATGAACCTAAACAATAATCTAACTACACCTAATCGTTCACAACTCTCAATTGTACCTGAAAACACACGAAAATACGTATTCAATCTCCTCTGAAACCGAGACCTGCAACTCACTCGAACACCATCATCTGGACCTTCAATCCAGAAATTGATAGAGGGCTTCTAATCTTTGATCCTTGTCGAAGCTTCCTGTGCAACTAATTGAAGTATTATCATCATTTGCATCGCGAACGCTATATCATTCGGGTCGCGACTGTTCTTCACTTCGTGAATTCGAAATCAAACAATTACCAGGTAATTAAACGCACATAGACACTTGGTTTTACATAGGGAATAAAATCCCTAAGCTTAATCTTATTAACATTCACGAATCGAAGGGCAATTTGATTCAAGTAGGTTCTAGGGTTCTTGAGATTTGGGGGGAACTCTTTAATCGGAGTTATAAGATTTAGAAACCAAAATGAACCACGGCCTCGGCCCTGGTTCACTGTTTAAGCATCCACTTACTCACCTTGAGGTCCCGGGTTAGAACGCGGGCACCTCCTACATTTTTTTAAAAGGCTTTTTAAGCCTAATTTTAATTATAGAAAAATTTTAATAGACATTTTACAAACTTCTAATATTTTTAAAATCTATCTATATATTTTCTATAAATTTATTTTGTAAAATCTTTTAATATTTTATTATAAAATTTATTTACTAATGTTATAACTAAATAAAGTTATTTATATATAAAAAAATGATTTATAAACTTGTTAGATTTTAGGACACCATATTACTTTCTGTAAATTTATATTTTAATACTTTTTATTAAATGATTTAGATAAATAATATATTTAGTTTATTTTCTTATAAAATGGATTTTAAATATTGGTTTAAATCACTAAATTATTCGTTCAACAATATACATTTATAAATGACGAATATTATTTTAACTTATAACTAAATTTTATTACAAATAGTTTTCTTTCTTATATTTCTATATACAAAAATGTACACTTAGTATATTTCACTTGCTTTTTATTTAAAACACATAAATAATTAATTTTATAATAAAATATTTAACGTACTTACAAAAATCCCCAAATTTCACCTAAAACCCTAGTTCATGTTAAAACATTAAACTAATAAAAACTTTAACCTTGTGAATGAATTTATAAATTTAGGTGTCTTGTGACGATTTACCTTGGAACGACGCTTAGTATTATTCTTTCTAGTCATCAAATTTATACTTAATGATCAAGTGAGTTTTCCTTGCCCCTTTTATGTTATTTCACACCGTTTTAGGGTGAAACATGTTACCTTATTCAACATACACTTATAAACGTTTAACTCTTATAAAAGCACATGCAATTCATACTTTTATTTTGTCATGGTTATTTATGTTATTGTGAGTCTTATATGATCTACAGATATTGTTTACAATCATTAACTATTGCTGGCCTGGCGACGTCTTAGATCTTTGGGCCTGACAAGCCTATTTGGTGCTAAAGTCGATGTATTGCCAACTCCTAGGAGCCGTATGCTTATGCACTAGGGAACCAAGTACACTTAGCCAATCATATAAACTTATAATCTAGTCGAGGTTTGATTGTACTATATGTGTTCTATAAACTTGCTAACTCATAACCTATGACATGAATTGCTACTTGAAACCCATGGGATATTATGTATGTGAAACCCTTGAAAACTCACCAACTTTATAGTTGACTCGTTATTTTTAACATGTTTCAGGAAATGCCCAAGTTTGAAGTCATTATTTGGAGCTTGCAATAATCTAGGATTTGGACCTAGCTAAAAGAATAAAAAGACTATGTTATGCTTTGTTTTGTTTGACTCATTTTATGTTGAAACTTATGATTGTAATTACATTTGAAACTTATAATAATCATATTTACATTTAAGGTTAGCGTTATGTGGCTGTGAACGATCTTAACTCTCACACCTCGACGTTTCCGCCGTCAAGGTTGGGGTGTGACATTATCAACCCCAGTTTCATTCCCAGTTGTCCCACCAATCCCAGTGCCTTCCCCTATTCCTTGGTTATGCTGACCATTAGTATCATCATCCTCGTGGAGATTATGATTCAGAAGAGTGTCGCTCACTTGAGTCACTATAGTTAGAATCAGTGCGGCTAGCTGCTGAGCAATCATAGCAGCTATGTCAGGGTTGTCAGTTCCCTGATTATTGCCAGCTGGAGCACCACCTGTTCTTGGTGGTCTACCCCTACCTCTGCCTTGTGGGGTCTCACCTTCTTGATTGGTACTACGTGTGACTCTTGTAGGCGGCATCTTCTAATCATGAAAAGGTGTAAACATGTAAACTTTACTAAACATATAAACCTTAGTCACTTTAAGATACACGTATGATTCCACTCATCAAGTTCCAATCTCCCATGCTTCGGTCCATCAAGATCGTCACGTAGCCTAGTTTAAGCACATTCTTAGTATACCGGTGATGCTTATATATAGGGTCCCCCGCAGCGTTCCCACCGCATCCACGATATACCTTGAATGACGCTTAAACCGGTTACATGACATCCTAATTTTGCTTAGCATAATCCTAATGAATAACATAATGTATGTGTAGAGAGTATCATCACTCCTCTATATTTCTTGAAGTTCACTTTTATTCTAAGCATTCAATCAGTTCCTTAGTTACTGAAATGCTAAGTGGAGGAATGTTTCGTGAAAGATAGAATCAATGTCATGATTGGGAATACCATAAAGGCTCTAAGTAGGACAGGACTTAAGTAATAGCAAGTATTAGTAATGTTTGTTACCCTTAACGAGGTCTTACTAGAATTATGATCCTAGCACACCCTAGGGTATAGAATAGAGAACTTGTGATACTCCTGATCGTTAACTCACGGTAAGATTTGCCAGACTTCTCATGCATGGCGAATTGCAATTACGTGTGCCCCGTAATGGTAATTTGCTTTGCATGGTCACCCTAGCTCCACTTACCCCAAGTTAACATCATAGTATTGTCAACACTCATCAAGCATGGTTCGTGTAATGTCCTCATATCCGTGAGCCGTTAGTATTCCAATAGTAGTATGTGGTAACAAGTAAACTCCAAGCACATAAGCACAATATGTCTAATGATAGTTGCCTATCCTTCATACTTTCAGGATTTCAGGCTTAACCATGTTAGGGTCGGATTTAGTATCCGAGATCAACGCTACGCGTGATCACCGAGGTTCCCCTCTGTTTAGGTATCTCAACCTAATGATATGATGTTATGCGCATACAATATAAGATTCTAGCATAATGGTATCCCATGGAGAAAGACTAAGAGTAATAGTGTCTTCCTCAGGATGATCAGATAACAAGCACATATGCATAGAATCATGTATAGAGTCAAGTAACAAGTATAGAGGAACATACATGTAATATCAAATGCAAGCCAGTCCTAGCATGCATTCTACATGAAGGTTCCTAGGTTATAGTCTAGGTCAAGTGAATTGCCTAATTCTCTATAACCAATGGCTCTGATACCAGTCTGTCACACCCCAGCTGATAGCGGAAACTCGGGGCTAGATGGGATCGTCATAACACATGGTATATGATAGAGAAGCAATATAAATATGATGACAAGCGTGTCATGACGACACCCGAACACAAATGGAGACTTGTGTCGCGTTTAGTCAATATTCACGACAACATAGCCATAAGCATAACATGTAAGAATCACAAACCATATAGAATAACATTGTTTAGTTTCCCACAACCCGGGAACAAGTGTTCAAAAGAATGTTATTTGTTTAGTGGACTGCAACAATGTACAAAAGAATTGTTCATCATGTATGTTCAGTCTCAAAAATATGCTTCCTAGAGTCTCCACTAAAAGGCAGCACTCCTAGAACTTCAATTACCTTGATCACCTGAAAAGAGATGCTCAAAACGGTCAACATAATTGTTGGTGAGCTTCGTAGGTTTTAAGTATTAAAAGATGATAAGATGAAAACAGTAAGTAGGTTTATTAAGAGCTACTGCAACTACACTTATGTATAGGCAGTTTTACCAGTTATAAATAGCTACAGCCAAGCCTATTCATCGGTTCCTCACGGGAATTGATGGCTGTAAAGAAAGCATTTCCAAGGTGTAAATAATTTAAAAATGACGTAGCAAGATCCACAAAGCGCATACGTTTAGTTTACAACCAAACCAATCCTTAGGTCCCATTACCGGAACTAACGGTTGTATTGAAAGATTTTCCATTGTTTAACAAGTTTAAAATGACGTAGCAAGATCCACAAAGCGCATACGTTTAGTTTACAACCAAACCAATCCTTAGGTCCCATTACCGGGATTAAGAGTTGTATTGAAAGAATTTCCATTGTATAACAAGTTAAAATGACGTAGCAAGATCCACAAAGCACATACGTACAGTGTACAACCAAACCAATCCTTAGTTCCTATTACCGGAACTAATGGTTGTATTGAAGGGAAAATTTATATGACGTAGCAAGATCCACAAAGCGCATACTTATAGGTTACAACCAAACCAATCCTTAGGTCCCATTACCGGGATTAATGGTTGTAATGGATGCTCGGCAAAGAAGAACCACAAAGTAGACCCACGAAGAAGAACCCACCGCCGAGAGCATCCAAGGTCAATAGCATTCACAAGTAACATCATACAGCACTTAGCATCAAGTAATAGCAAATAGTAATGTAAAGCCACCGAGTAACATACAAGGGGTAACATAGCATAGAGTCAAGTTTCAACAATTCATGCCTCAGTCAATCAGGATCATCACGTGGCCTAGTTTAAGCACATTCTTAGTATACCAGGGATGCTTATATATAGGGTTCCCCGCAGCGTTCCCACCACATCCACGATACACCTAAAACGATCCCTGAACCAGTTACGTGACATCCGTTTATCCTTAGCATCAATCAACATGTTAAGCAAGATAAGATACTCATCAAAGTGGTGGCAGTCTTACACTAGGGAAGATGCTTGAAATCAAGTTAAGTACGCGAGCATTCTTTTCCCCCAAGTTTGTAATGTTTAAAAGTTATATAAGCGTAAAAAGGGGCCACAAAACTCACTGAATAGATGATAGACACGAATGATGAATATTCCCAGCAGTAGAATGCTATGAACAGTCAACACCTATTAACAGTTACTGACAAGCATTAATAATGAGCATAAAGCATAAGATGATGTTCAATAGGTTCGGGCAGTTTCGGTTCGGTCGTGGTTAACACGTGCACACAAACACACACGATAGATCTTATGTAGATCCGAGTACTGTCACCTTAACATCATACGACAACACACACCGCACACAAGAAGAATTAACACACAATGACTC
>CM044008.1:35682655-35725155 GCA_024085815.1 Flaveria linearis
TGGGCCATAAAGAAATCGCACGAGAAACAAATAGAGGTTGCGGAAATGCGAATGCTAAGGTGGATGTGTGGCCATACAAGACTGGATAGGATAAGAAACGAAGTGTTTCGACAGAAGTTAGAAGTGGCTTCTATTGCAGATAAAATACGAGAGGGAAGATTAAGATGGTATGGACATGTCAAGAGGAGACCAATGGCAGCACCGGTCAGAGCAGTGGAGAACATCAGCATAGAGGGTAGGAAGAGTAGAGGACGACCTAGGTTGACTTGGGAAGAGAGAATTAGGTGAGATATGGAACACTTGCACCTCTCTGAGCACATGATCGAGGATAGGAATGACTGGAGACATAGAATTAAAATTAAGGACTTTTAGTGGTTTCTGTAGCTAGGAAAGGACTTTGTTTACTTGTTACGGGGCTTGATGTGTATGTAGTACGCGTGGACCCTGTTACAGGAAACTTGCGGCTTGCCTGATGCATGCTTGTTCATTTTATACTTCCTTTTGGTGATATCTTAATGCTTTGAATGCTTCTTGTATGATGTATGCTGTACCATATACCATGTATCATAAATCGTACGTTTGATTATATGATTGATTGTTTGATTATTTGATTATATGTTAAATCGCGAGCGATATATCTTTTGTAGCGAGCCAGGGGTCTCTTTGGAAGCGGTCTCTCTACCTATCTGGATAGAGGAAAGACTTGCCACCACCTACCCCTCCCAGACCCTGCTCTTGAGTGGGATATACTGGGTTTGTTTGTTTGTTTGTTTGTTTATGTGTATATATATACATATATACATACATATATACATATATATACATATATATACATATATACATATATATATACACATATATACACATATATACATATATACACATATATATACACATATATACACATATATACATATATATGTGTATATACATATATATACGTATATACATGTATACATATATATATATATGTATACACATATATACATATATATACATATATACATGTATATACATATATACATATATATACATATTGTAACGCCTACAAATTTCCGCAACGAGCCATTTAATAATAATGGGCTTTGTTGAGGGTTAATTAATATAAGTAAAGAAAAGTGGGTTATGTACTAAATTAACCATAATGGCTAAATTTTGATGGGTTTAAGGGCCTATAATCAGCCCTTAACATGCATGACCAGCCTTCACCCTCCTCATTTGCAACCCTAGCCCCCAAACTTCTAGAGAGAGAAAGTAGAGAGAGAAAGTATAGAGAGAAAATGAAGAAAACTCAAGGACTGATGTTCTATTGTTGAAGAGATTGAAGACCTGTAAGTTGGACCTTCAAACCATAAGAAAGGAGCAACAAATCAACGTAACAATCGTCCTCTAAACACCTTTGCGGAACAGATCCGGAATTCTAGGGTTTTAGGTTCAAAAGTTTCAAAGAATAACATAAAGGTCACATTTTTACATATGAAAATAGGTAAAAAGATTAGATATAGTTTTATGGATGATAAACCAAGGATATGAACGTAAAAAGTTAAGATTTTGGGTTAAAAACGGGATGGTTCGTCATTTTTATTCGTTCAGCGAAATTGTGAGCCCGACCAGCGAAATTAGAGGTTCATCCAGTGAAACTAAGAGAGTTCCAGCGAAACTATAGTTTCACTGGTAATTTCTTTAGTGCCCAGGTTGACTAGTAGAACTTACAAACCTAGGAAATTCCAACGAAAGTTGGGTGCACCTGGCAGTGAAACTGCCGTGCGAAACTGCTGGGCGAAGCTGGCACCAATACTGCCAGCGAACCAACCAGCGAAACTGTCAGCAAACCTACTAGTGAAACTGTAACACTCGAAATTTTATATGAATAAAAAAAAGAAAAGAGAAATAATAAAGAAAAGAAAATGAGAAGTCTTTAGCAAGAAGTAAAAAGTGGCCAAAATAGAGGGGGCCTAAGTGTAAAAAGGACAAAACATTGTAATTTTATGATTAAAAGGAGCATGGCCGCCCACTACCACCTTTTCACCAACCGCTTTTCGGCTGAAAAGAAAGAAGAGAAAGACAGAAGTTCTCTCTCGGATTTGTGAAGAAACAAGAGTTAAATCTCCATAGGTAAGTGATTTTAGTGATAATTGGTTTGGTTTCTTCCTGGTTTCACCCATAGAAACCGATTTCTAAGAGTAATATATGTGTTGGTGTTTGTTTTGTCTATTATAGGTGTTTAGATTCGTGTACAAGCAAGTTTGGAGGAGTTTTGCTTGTTTGATACATCAGGTGAGTTTCTAGACCTCGACTTTTTACATTTTTTAACTTTTTGGGGGGCTAAAAATGCATTAAAAATGTCTTTATAGTTATTATGTATGCATACCCGTATGTTTTATGCTTATGTGCTGATGTGTTATGGTTGTAAGTGCTTGTTTGAAGCTTAGCATGTTTGTAACAAGTTTAGAGTAGGTTGTAGTAATGTTTGGGACTGAAAAACAACTTAGAAAACGTGTAAGTATGTAAGGCCCCGTTCCCGGGCACCTCACAGTTGGTCATTCATCGCACATAAAACATACGTTTATTTAAAACATTGCAGCGGAAGTTAATTAAAACTATTTCATGTATCTTAATGACATCTTTTGCAAAGTAATACAATACAGTTAACTATTACAATATATCGTAATTGCATTACATCACAAAAACATCATCGTTATACTAATGGATGCCATCCTAAAAATGCCAAGTAGTTGCCCCGTGCCATCCTCAGCAACTCTTACCTACCAACTAGAAAATACATAAATGTCAGTGTTGCTGAGTGAGTTCTAGTTTTATAAATAAAATACCTTACTTTTGTTAAAACCTTTCTTTACTTTCATACGCGATCATGCATCATACGTACAGATAGATAATATTATTATTAACTTTCATTATCATTCATTTTTCCATCGCGATCATATTCATAGCATTCTTTCATTTCATGTTTTTCATTAACATCCTCTTACTTTCATTCTCATTCTTTTGTAACGTACATTACATCATTCTTTTACTTTCTTACTTTCTTACTTTCTTTCTTTGTACGTTACGTCATTCTTTTACTTTCATATGGATCCATGAACAATACCCCGAACATTATGCACGAAGCTGATGCTAGACCTGTGGTAATTAAACCACGAACATTGTACCCGAAGCTGATCCAGTCACCTAGGGCAAGTCATCTCTCCCATTCATTCAAACCAATTGGTAATACCCCGAACATTGTGCACGAAGCTAATGCTGGACCTGTGGTAATTAAACCACGAACATTGTGCCCAAAGTTGATCCACTCACCTAGGGATACCAAAGGGTCTTGTCAATCTCAATGATTGACCCTATGTGCATCATTTGGGGTAGCTAACCTGTATCACAGTTGAGCTAACGACAACATGGTCGTGCACCTCCTTTTATTTGCTTGCAAGCCATTCTGTCATTCATTACGTTTTACTTTTCATCTTTGTTATCTTTCACTTCGTTACGTTATTTTTTACGTTCTTTCATTCATTTGTTATACTACGTAAAGTAATAACATAATATTTAACGTATTTCATAATATAAAATAACTACGTATAAATTTCATTTAAAGACAACACATTATACATACCATGCATCAATCATACATTCCATAACCCTAAGACATCCCATAATCATGCTTAAAATGGGTAATCATAGCCCATAAGTCAAATCAGGTCAAACCATAAAATTTTTTTTTTTTTCCTAAAATTTCAGAAATAATTCTAAGTGTTTAGGCGCATGGGCACTATTTGGGCGTTTCTGCCCTGTTCAGGCGCTTTGCTACTATGCAGGCTTCTGGACAAACACTTAGTCATCAACACTTAGACGCATGGGCCTTTTAGGCGCATGGTCACTATTCAGGTGCATGGGCCTGACACTTAGCCATTATGGGCAAAACTCCAGGCATTTGGTTACTATTCAGGCGCATGGGATTTAGGCGGTTGGGCATACTTAGATGGTTCTTGACCGTTGGGCGCATGGGCCACTGTTTAGGCGCATGGGCAACTAACTTGCACTAAATCAACATAAATCAGTCTTAATTCATCTTATATCATAATCTAAGCTTAATTGTAACATTCTAAGCATCATCATATGTACATATTCACATATAAATCCCAAGTTTGCACCCACCCACATATACAATCATACATACACATACGGTTACAAAACCCATTTTATGAAAACAGGTTTACATGCACTTTCCAGACCTAAATCGTTTAAAACATGTAAAAGGGGGTTCTAGAAACTCACATTAGCTGCTTTCGAGTTTAAACCCTTCACTTGAGCTTCTCAGACGTTTTTAGCACCTAAAACCCACTAAAACACATAACCCGAACATACAATAACACACATAAGCATATAACCGAGACATAAGTCGACCAAGAACAACCAACACCAAGGATTCTTACCTTGAATTCAAACTCTTCATCTTCCTCTCTTTAGAAACTAAAATTCTTTGCTCTTTCTCTCTCTAAAAACCGAATGAGAAGAAGTGTGCAGGGGATTATGGGCGGCATATCCCTTTATGCACCAACTTTTTACTCTTTTTGTCCTTTTGACACTTTTAACCCCTATACTTGGGTTAAATTACACTTTCTCCTTTTTAATCGCGTTTATTCTTTCTTTCTCGTCTATAAAAATATCCGGGTGTTACAAAGTAGGTGCACATGCGCCCAAACAGGGCCCATGCGCCTAGTATTTGCGTTAGAAAAGTTTTAAGTAAGGTGATGCGCCTGAATAGTACCCCATTCACCCAAATAATGCCTGAGAATTTCTAAGTGTAAGTTCATGCGCCTGAACAGTAGTTCATGGCCCTAAGCTTTGGCTAAAACGCCTAAGTATAGGGTCATGCGCCCAAAAGGTGTTGATATATCTTGATGTACCTAGTTTATGTTCTCAAATGTAAAAGTCTTTCATGTCTTACACTTATGTAATCCAATGTAATGAAATGATTGAATGATATATAAAATGCATTGTGATGTTTATATGTGTTTGATTATGTCATGTTATCTTTATATTGAATCTGATTCACATATATGAACTTAATATATAGGTTTGATGTTGTTTTACATAGTTCTAAGTCAATAAGAACATAGAAATATGTTTAACTTAATCATGTGGACGTTAATGCTAATGGACCATACATATGGCCTATATGCATGAATGAACCATGCTTATTGACCAGTCACACGACTGAACCAGGTGATTGGATTAGTGGTATGTTTGAGACATAAGTTTGGTTCAATCGCACGACTGAACCTTCAGTCGTGCGTATGAGACAACCGCATGATTCAGTCGCACGACTGAATCATTCTAATGGTTCAGTCATACGAATGAACACTGATAACCTATAAATACCACATAATTCGTGGAAAAATACAACACTTCATAATACTTTGTATACTTTCGTGCCCTAGCCGTCCAGAGCGTCCCAAGTCGCAAATCCAAGTTCAAGTTTGTTCATGATCGATTCCAATCTGTTCTTAATGTTTGTTACATCGTTAGATCGATCAGGTTATTCGTTCTCACTGATAGGATCGCCAACCAAATATAATTCCGAGCTATTTGATCTGGTTTCACTCAGAATCCGTTAGTACTCCGTACGTACACGGTCCTAACAAAAGGCTCATAAGTCTAATGTTGAAATAGTTAAGTGTAAGCTCATGCGCCTGCACAGTGGAGAAACACCCAAACAGGGCTGATGCGCCCAAATAGTCCTCATGTGCCTAACACTTAGAAAATTTTTCTGAATTTTGAGGAAAAACAAAATTTTAGGGTTTGACCCTAGTTTGACTTATGGGCTGTTCTGGACTATTTTAAGCATGAATAAGTGAGGTTTATAAAGAGTATATGTATGATGCTATGATGAATGTATGATATGTATATGTACATGAGTTGTTATCTTTTATTAGTTTTCAAAACATATATATATTGAAATATAATATACGTTAAGTATTATGTTCTTACTTTATGTAGTATGTTGAATGTGTGAATGAATGTAAAGTATAACATAATGAAGAGAAAGATAACAAAGATGAAAAGTGAAACGTAATGAAAGAAAGAAAAGGCTTGCAAGCAGAAAGAAAGAAAGATTACAACTCTTTGTGAGTTGATAGCTCAACTGTGTGTTTTATAACGTGCGATTTTAACCCGTGAGGGTTCATACACAGGGGGATCAGTCTAGGTAACTGAATCCATAGTACGAAACGGGATCCTTGTCATTCGACCCCAGGCTTTGTGCCAAGATATGATACGGCTTTGTGCCAGTTAGTAACGGGGCTTTGTGCCTAGAATGGTGGCTTCGGGCCACGGGCTTCGTGCCAATTAGTAAAGGAGCTTTGTGCTCGGAATGGTGGTTTCAGACCACGATGGGGGAAAAGCTTGACAGGATCTAGAATTAGTATGAAACGAGCGAGATAGTAAAGTATGAAATGAACGATGTGGTAAAGTACGAAATGAACGTTAAGGAAAGATAGTGATAAAGTACGAGACGAACATTAACGAAAGATAAGGATAAAGTACGAAACGAATGAACACATACGATAACGAATGAACATGTGTGATAGTAAAGGAGATATTTTATGGAAAAGTATTAATACTATGAAACATATAAAGTATTTTGATACTTATAAAACAATAACTCACTCAACAACGCTGACTTTTATGTATTTTCAGTTGGCAAGTAAAGGTTGCTGAGGATGGCACGCAGGGAGGCTACTTGGCAAGGCAAGACTGGCATCCTTTCACGCATGTTATTATTGTTGTTTTGTAATGCAACCAGTGAAAGTTTCTTTTATAGTTGAACAATGTTGTATTACATAACGACAATAATTATTAATAAAATGAACGGTTTTTGTTAATGACTTCCGTTATGATATTTTATGAAATGTATAATAATATGTATGTTTAGTGCTCTGAATGACCAACTGTGAGGTGCCCGGGAACGGGGCCTTATAGACATCTGCAGCAAAACATCTATAGACATCTGCAGCAGAAGAGGTGGACCAAATGTTTGCAGTCTGCAAGAAAAAGACTGTTTGTTATTTAACATCTGCAGACTGTTAATATTACAAATCAAACAAAATCTTAAACCCAATAAAATAAATGACAAATCAACTAAAACCTTAAACCAAAACATAAATTATGCTTAGGGTTTTAACATAGATGATGGTGGATTCACCGGTGATGGGTTAGCCGGTGGTGGCGGGGTGGGCCAGCGGTGGTTGAGGTGGAAGGCGTAGCAGGGACGAATGGCTCCAGCAGCGATCGAGGTCGATGGTGAGAAGGAAGGAACAGCAGGGACGGCACAGGTGGGCTGCCGCAGGTGGGTGGGAAGTTGATTTTTTGTGACGGTGGTCGATGGGGGCTACGATGGTCGATGGGGGCGACGGTGGTCGATGGGGATGGTTGCAGGGAGACGGGCGTAGGTGGGCGACCGCGGGTGGGTGGGTAGTTGATTTATGGCGATGCTGGTCGATGGGGGTGACGGTGGTTAATAGGGGTGTCGGTGGTCCATGGGGGTGGTTGCAGGGAGGCGGGCACAGGTGGGCGGCCGTAGGTGGGTGGGCGTAGATGGGTGGGCGCAGCTGGTTGTGCACAAGTAGGGGGGAGGAGGGCCATCGGTGGTCCGACCGGTAGGAGGAGGTTGGGCATCGATGCTGATACTTGATAGGGATGCGGCAGAGCGGGGCGGCCGGTTGGAGCGGGGCGGCCGGTTGGAGCGGGGCGGCCGGTCGGAGGGCGGCGGCGTGGGTGGCGGCGGCTGGAGACGGGATGTGGTGAGGAGAGGAGAGGAGTGCTGGGTTGAAGGGTTAAACACAAATAAGAAGAAAAGTCTGAAAGAGTTGTGGGTAAAGAGGAGAAAAGGTTGAGAAGACCTGAGAAGTGGTAACACCACATCTTCTCCATGCAGACATCAGGAAGATGTTTTTTAATAAAACATCTTCCAAAAAAACAAACAGTCTGCGCACTCAAAAGCTCTTCCCATGTCTGCGTGCGCGCAGATGAAGAGGTGAGGAAGAGCTTTTGACAAAAAACAAACACCACCTAAGTGAATTGGGTAAATATTTTCAAAACCTAATCTTAAACTAAGAATGGGACTAAAGAAAAAGGATGCCAGCCCAAGTAGCTACGTGCCATCAGGTATTTGTTTTTTAAAGTTAATTGGAGTTATGTGCTAGTTGATTGTGTGTTCTTAGTAGATTTAGATACTAATGTAGTCAGGATAGGAAATGCTTGGGGTGTGGAGAGTAAAGTAAGTGGCTAATCACAACTGGCCACTGTAATTAGTGACTTACTATACTTAACATAAATTGAGCTATTCCTTGAATGACCGTGTTAGTGTTTGAACCTTATAGTGATTAGAGAATGGCTGGAGGTAGATCATCTAAGGCCTCTAGGGGTGGCGTACAGTAAGGACGTGGTGCTGAATCGCGTGTCACTAGGAACCAACCTAAGACAGCTGAGAGGGCCCGTGAAGAGCTTGAGGTTGCATCACAAGGAGGGTGGTGATAAAAGTGCAAACTTAAGGGCCTCGGTGAAAGAGGCAGTGGTAGAGGAAGTGCACCAGGTCATGTAGACGATACTACCATCTGTGGTGACTGAAGTCGTTAAGATGTTAAGAGAGGACGAGAAGAAAAAAAGGAGAAGGACCACCGGAAGGGAGGAAAGGGAGTGATCAGAGACTGAGATGATTGTCTCGATTATGGAGGAGGAGGAAGAAGCTGTGCAGGAAACTGCACGTGGTTGTAACTATGGGGCATTTTAGAGGTGCAAGCCCCCAACATTCAATGGGAATGGCACTACTGTTGCTGCTCACCAATGGGTGAGAGAAATGGAGGCGGTACCTGACATCAGCGAGTGTCGAGAAGACCAGAAGGTGAAGTTTGCTACCTACTCGTTTGTGGACATGGCCTTATGCTGGTGGGACAATATTTTCCAGGCCGAGGGTAGCAGGGGCCATTGGAAAGATGAGGTAGCCTGAACGGAAGAAGTTGGTGATTGAGGAGTTCTATCCTCAACGGGAACTCGACAAGATAGAGAGGGAGTTCCAGCAGTTGGAGGCTGGTACCATGACAAACCAGCAATATACCACCAAGTTTAATGAGATGGCGAGGTTGGTGATGGATCAGGTGACGCCGGTGTCGATGAAGATCAGGAAGTACATACAGGGATTGCCAGCTAACATACGCAGACATTTGATCACTGCCCGGCCGGGTACCTTTCGATCGGTGGTGGACCTGGCAGGTAGGTTGTATGATGAGAGGGAAGTGGCGGTAGTCGAGGTGAAGAAGATAGGTGATGGTGATAGGAGCTGGGGAAAGAAGGGGTTTGGACGTGGTGGTTTCACTCCAAACAACAAAAGGAGGAAAGTGGATAACCAAAGGATGGTGTCATCAAGTTGGAGATAAAGAAGTGTGGTAAATATGGAAGAGAGCATGTTGGTGAGTGCAAGTAAGGGGATGAAAGTATGCTTCAAGTGTGGCAAGCCTGGCTATATTGCTATGGACTATAGGGTGCCAAGGTGTTATAGTTGTGGCAAGGAGGGCCACGTGAGTAAGGACTGCAAGAAGCCGAGGGCGGAAAGCTCTGGGGCGAAGAAGAAGACCAAAGAAGGAGGACAGAGGACGAGTGGTTGAGCCTTCACGATGGCCAGGGAGGAGGCCAGATTGGACGCCAATGTCGTGTCAGGTATGTTTCTAGTAAACAAAACTTGTACCTCTGTATTATTTGATTCTGGTGCTAGTAGGTGTTTCATCTCTACTACCTTCTGTGCTAAATTGTCTGTTAGTAGTAGGAATATTGATAAGCCATTCGATGTAGAAACTGCTATTGGTAAGTCCACTAGAATTATTGATATGATAGAGCACTGCACCGTAGAACTAGAAGGTAATAGGTTTTCTGCCAATTTACATGTGATGCCCCTAGGTGGATTCGATGTAGTACTAGGGATGGATTGGTTAGCAACCTATGAGGCGAACTTCGTGTGTCGCAAGAAGATGATTCGACTAATTATGCCCGATGGACGTTCGGTGACGGTCTACGGAGATCGTGTTACTACGATTCCGAAGGTGATTTCGATGGCGGTGTCGGGAAAGTGCATGAGACAGGGGTGTAGTGCCTATCTGGCCTACGTGAAAGATATGGACATGTCAGTACCATAACTGTCCAACATACCAGTAGTGTGTGATTTCCCAGACATGTTTCCATAAGACTTACAAGGCGTGCCACTGGATCGTGAAATTGAGTTCCAGATTGATCTGATACCCGGTGCTCAACCCGTTGCCAAAACACCGCTCCGACTGAGATGAAGGAACTAATGGATCAGCTGCAGGAGTTGATGGATAAAGGGTTCATTCGACCGAGTATCTCTCCATGTGGTGCTCCGGTCTTATTTGTGAAGAAGAAAGACAGTAGTATGCGGATGTGCATCGACTACTGTTGGACCAAAAGAACCAATGAGCCAAGATCAGGAAAACCTCTAAGTCCCACATGACATCTCAACAACTGCTGAAGACCTTCATCAGCAGTTTGACAAAGTCTGAAGAATCAACAGGTGAAGATCAAAGATCTGAAGTACAACAGCTGAAGATCCCAAAATGCTGAAGATAAGTACTGAAGTCTGAAGTACTGATGAATACAAGTACTGAAGACTTCAAGTACTGAAGACAAGAACTGAAGATCAACAACTGATGCACAAAGTCTGAAGACAATGACTGAAGACATCAGCTGATGACAACTACTGAAGTCATCAGCTGATGAATCATCTGAAGAACAAAGTCTGAAGGCCAAAGTGCTGAAGCTTCAGAGTTTGCCACAACAGCTGAAGAAGTCTTCTTCAGTTGTTGTGATGGTTTTTCTTTTCAGTAGTTTTATGTTTTTCCTTTCAGTAGTTTGTACAACAGCTGAAGAGTTTGTTCTTCAGCTGTTATAGTTCAGTAGTTGTAAACGACTGAAGAGTTTGTTCTTCAGTCGTTGTAACTTTTCAGTAGTTTCCTTTTCAGTACTTGTAATAGGTAGAACACTTAGTAATTTTGTAAGAAGATGTCAGTGTTGTGACATCTTCAGTAGTTTAAGTGTTCTATCAGTAGTTAGTTAAATAACAGTTGATGTCAGTGGAATCAGACATCAGTATGGGTCATTTGCCTATAAAAGGGCAGTGACCTAATTGTATTCCACGCCGAAACGTGGGGAGCAAAAAGAATATCATTCCTTTTGGCAGAATTATTCTCTCTTTCTACATTTACTATTACATGCAAAATTCTTTATGTTCTTGCTATAATTGCTAATTCTCGTGCTAAATCCGCTGCGAATACAACCTAATTGATGAAACTAGAGGCTGAGATCCTATCAAATGGTATCAGAGCAGGTTAATCATTGATCGATTTCACTATTGATCATTTGAAACTGCTCTTTTGATCTCTACGTTTGATCGAATTAGCAATTTGCAAGAATTAGCTGTAGAAAGTGAGATTCTGCTGTTTCTGGCCGAAAACTTGAGGTTCTCTCGTGGTTTTGAGATACATTTGTTTTGTTTAAACTTTATTTTGACTAAAAACTGAGATGACGACACCAACGAATGATCCTCACAATACTGGTTCCTCAACCAAGCCTCCGATGCTTGTGAGGAATGAGTATAACATATGGCAACGTCGTATGCTTCACCACTTGTCTATCAACAGTACTGGTTGTTGGAAGTCAGTGGTGCATGGACCATACAAGCCTATGGTGAGCGTCCCTGAATCTAATGAACAGGTTCTAAAGAAACCTGAACAATATTCGGACGAAGATCTAAAGCTGTTCGAGTTGATGCTAGAGCCCATGGAATTTTAGCCATGGCTATTCCAAATGAGATTTACTCAGGGCTATTGCATCATGAAACTGCTCATGACCTATGGGTTGCTCTGAAGGAACAATTCGGAGGAACCGATTCGGTCTTAGCAAACACTAGGGAAATCCTCGCCCAATAATATGAGACATTCTCTCATAGGAAGGGTGAGACTCTGACTCAGCAGTTTGAGCGGTTTTCTTGTTTGATCTCTGAGTTGAAGATGGTCAAACAAGAGTACTCTTAAAGCCAGATGAACAACAGATTCCTCAGATCACTGCCTGAGAGATGGGACACTTATACTATTGTCCTACGCTCCAGTGCAGACCTGGATACTCTATCTCTCACCCAACTTTATGGGAAACTGCTCATATTTGAGAGAGAGATAGAGCAAAAGAGGAAGTTGTCCACCTCTAGCAAGCTCATTGATGACTTTGTCCATGGCAATGCTGCCTTGATAAGTCAGGAGTCTAAATATGCTGCATCAGAGAGTTCTTATGATGAGCATATTGATTTCTCTACCAACTCTGAACAAGCTTTTGTTGGTGTTAGTAGTAGTTCAGGAGGTTGCAATGATAACCTGTGTTTCCTGATGGAGGACTTGAAGGGCATTCCAGACGATGATCTGGAAGAGATGGATATTTTGAGTCAAATGGTGATGATAAATATCAGATCTCAAAAGTTCTACAAGAGAACTGGCAGGAAATTCCCTGGTCTCTCTGGCAAAACCAAAGTTGGTTTTGACAAGAGCAAGTTGAGGTGTCACAAGTGCCAAAGGCTTGGACACTTTGCTAGAGAGTGTAGATCATCTGGATCTAACTCCTCTGCACCCTTTGTGACTTTTCCAAGCAATAGCTCACAGCACAGAGGGCAACATTCCTCCAGTTCTGGCCATCCATCACAAGCACAGGCATCACCTGCTTATTTTGTGCCTCAGGGTTATATGCCATACTCATACCCCTGCTACTATGTGCCTCAGCCCAGTCAAACTCAAGCACCTTCTGCTCAGCCACCACAGGCTCTTCCTGAGCCTCAATCTTCCCCATCTCATCATCAAACACAACCTCAACAACACAGCTTCTTCACCCTAGGAATTGTTGACTGGAGTAGTATGCCAGATGATCTATCTGGTCAGGAACAACTACTCCAAGGTGCTGGTCAACATGGTGGTGATAGTCCATTTGGAAATCTTACTCTGATGGCCCTTGAGTCTGCTGAGGGGTCATTATCCAATGCTTCATCGCAGGTATCCTCTGAGGCCAAAGCCAAGCTTTGTTCTGAATCATGCATAGCAGCATTTGCTTCTATTAGAGAAGCAAATGTAGCTTTAATAGATAAAAATCTTGAGCTAGAGCACACAATTTCCAAAAAGAAAGCTGAATTTGAGGCTGCACTTAATGAGAAAAATGATGAGATATATAAGCTTAAATGTCAAATAAAAGATGACAAAGCTAGGGAAGATGTACTTCTAGAGAAGTACAGAGACCTCAAGGAAACTCTTGCAAACACCCAAGTAGAGTGTGATCGATGGGTGCAATCATGCAAGGGTTTTGAAATGCTTCTTAGCAAGCAATCAGCTTCCAATGTGAAGTTTGGCATTGGTTATAATCACACTACTCCTCCTACAGATTTTACTTCAAGAGCAGAAGTTGAATCTGATGGAGAGAGCAATAACCAATCCTTCTCATCATGTGACCTACTATCTTCTGATTCAGCATCATCAGAGATAAAAGTCAGCATTAACTCCTGCCAAAACCAATCAGCTGATGCTACAACAGCTGATGGTTTAAAGGCTGACTGTCACATGATCAAAACGTTGATCAACTCAGGTGTTGTCTCTAGAAGTACTGAAAGTACTGGAGAGCAAGTGATAACACCTGAAGTTCAAACCTCAACTACTGCCAGCACTGAAGAGAAGAAAACTGACAGTAGAAAAGGTTTGAAGACAACTAAAGAAGAGGTCAGGAAAGCAGGCACTAAAGGGAAGAAAACTGCTAGTACTGATAACAAACAGCTGAAGAACAAGTCTTAGCAGTTTCATCTTCTTTAGTTGATGATCAACATAAGATGATGAAGAAGCCATGTGAAATATGTGGCTTGTTCAATCATCTTACTGATGATTGCTGGTACAAAAGGGGTTCCAAACTCAAACAAAAGGAGAAAATTAATGAGGACATAAATAAAATGAAGAAAGAGTTTGAGACCAAGTTTGTACTAGCAACATCAAAGCCTGAAATCCCTAAGCCCAAAGCTAAATCTAAAAAGAAGGTAGGGGTTACTCAGGCAACAGCTGAGGTTGCTCAAAAGAAGATGGTGCAACATAGGATTCCATCATCAGCAAGTCCAAATGTGTCTGGAGAGCTGAAAGCTTTATCACAAAGTCAGACATAACTGGTGATGATGGTTCAGCATCTAATAGGAAGAGTCAACCATTTAGATGCTCCTGTGTTGAAACCACAGAAAAGGAAGTCCAAGCCAAAGGGTTCCTCTTCTGCACCATCTCCTTCACCTCAGGCTGTTACACATAACACACCTATTAGTGTTGCACCTATAGTTGAGAACAGACTCAAAACCAAACAGGTTTGGGTCTTTAAAACTAACTAACATGTGGTTATGATTGCAGGGTTCTTCAACATGCCAAAGAAGCATCTGGTATGTAGACAGTGGAGGATCTATGCACATGACAGGAAGCAGCTCCCTTCTTAATGACTACTCTCAAGGAAAGAAGGGATTTGTCTCCTTTGGCAATGATGCAAAGGGTTACATCATTGGAAAAGGCTTTGTTTCCAATGGGAAAATAAGGTTTGATGATGTTAACCATGTGGAGAATCTCAAGTACAACCTCTTGAGTGTCAGTCAAATGTGTGATAAAGGCCATGTTGCCCTTTTCACAAGCCAGAACTGTTGGATTCTGTCATCCAAAGTTCTAAATTTGATTGACAAGGTGTTGGATGAATACACTCTCCTGAAGGCCAACAGGACAGGAAGAGTGTATGCCTTAGATCTTTCCAAAAAGATAGATCTAAAAGGCCATCCTTGCCTATTCTCCAAGGCATCTCCTTAAGAGTCTACTCTATGGCATAGAAGGCTGGGGCATGTTAATTTCAAGAACATGAATCAGCTGATAAGCCATGGTTTAGTAAGAGGATTGCCTTTGAAGGAGTTCAAGTGTGAAGATAACTGCACTGCTTGCTTAAAAGGAAAACAACACAAAGTTTCATTCCCTTCAATAGAAGAACCAAAGTCCACTGCCTGCTTGCAGCTTCTGCACATGGATCTCTTTGGTCATGTCAGAGTGATGAGCATGGCAAAGAAGAATTACTGCCTGGTAATTGTGGATGATTATTCCAGGTTTGTATGGACTTTCTTCTTGCACTCCAAGGATGAAGCAGCCAAGTCAATCATGAACTTTGTGTTATTTATAGAAAAGCAGTATTCCCTGCAGGTCAAGTGTGTGAGGAGTGACAATGGAACAGAGTTTAGAAACCACACACTTGATGACTTCTACCTGTCCAAGGGAATTAAAAGGCAGTTTAGTATTCCTAGAACTCCTGAGCAGAATGGAGTGGTTGAGAGAAAGAACAGGACTCTCATTGAAGCTGCAAGGTCAATGTTGGCTGACTCAGGATTGCCACTTTTGGGCTGAAGCTGTCAACACAGCTTGCTATGTGCAGAATAGAGCATTAGTGAATAAGAGGCTGATGAAGACTCCTTATGAAGTCCTTTATCATTTGGCCCCTCTGATTTCTTTCTTTAGAGCTTTTGGGTGTCCTTGTTTCATTCTCAACACTAGCAATCCACTCTAGAAGTTTGCTAGTAAGGTGGATGTAGGGTATTTTGTTGGTTATTCATCAACTTGCAAGGCATACGGAGTCTTCAACTGTAGGACAAAGGTGGTTGAAAAAACTCTGCATGTTAAGTTCAATGAATCTCCAAAGGACAAGATTCCACAAAACCCTATGGAGTTGTTTGATTTAGACATACTGCAATATGTTCCTTATCAACCTCCAGCCGTTGAGCCTGTCAATAGTTCTCCACCTGGTGGTACTGATGATGATGTAGTCAGTACTCACCTTTTCAGGTTTAGTGACAACCTGCCTGAGTCCACTAAACCTGATGCTCCTGTAGCTTCAGCAGCCCCATCCACAACAAATACTGATGAGATTTCTGCATGCTCTACTTCATTTGAGCTGCCATCTCCTACATGGTTTCAAGAATCTTCATCACCATTTGTTGCTGCTGAAAGTCCTACAAACACTTTCACTGACATTGTAGTCTATCAAGAGCTGAAGAATCACCCCACATCTTAAATCATTGGTGATATCAATGCTGGAGTTTCAACCAGGAATCAATTGTCCAACTTCTGCTTTTATGCTCTCTTCATTAGTCAGCAAGAGCCAAAGAACTATCATCTTGCTTTAAGAGACAATGGATGGGTGGAAGCTATGCAGCTTGAGCTTCGTCAGTTCAAGAAACAGCAAGTGTGGAAGCTTGTTCCTTTACCCCAAGGTAAGTGTGCAATAGGAACCAAATGGGTATTTAGGAACAAAACAGATGACAAGGGCCAAATAGTTAAGAACAAGGCCAGGCTGGTTGTTCAGGGGTTTGCACAAGAGGAAGGCATCGATTATGATGAGACCTTTGCCCCTGTGGCCAGACTGGAAGCAATCAGACTATTCTTAGCTTATGCTACCTTTCACAGTCTTAAGGTATATCAAATGGATGTCAAAAGTTCCTTCTTATATGGTAAAATAAAAGAAGAAGTTTATGTGTGTCAACCACCAGGATTTGAGGACAATAAACATCCTGATTAGGTGTACAAGCTTGATAAGGCTCTTTATGGGCTGAAGCAAGCTCCTTGAGCTTGGTATGAGACACTATCAACTTTTCTTCTAGAGAATAAGTTCACTAGAGGCACCATTGATAAAACCTTGTTCATAAAGACTGTGGGACAGCATAAGCTCCTTGTTCAAATTTATGTAGATGACATCATCTTTGCATCCTCTGATCTAAAGTTGTGTGATGAATTTACAATGCTCATGAAGCAAAAGTTTGAAATGAGTGCTATGGGGGAATTACAGTTCTTTCTAGGTTTACAAATCAAACAAAGGGATGATGGAATCTTCATCCATCAGTCCAAATACACAAAGGAGTTGTTGAATAAGTTTGATTTACAAACCTGCAAGCCCTGTTCTACTCCCATGAGCAGCATCACACAACTAGATGTAGATCAGAAAGGTAAAGCGGTTGATGAAACCCTTTACAGATGTATAATTGGGTCCTTGATGTACCTTACAGCTTCTAGACCAGACATCATGTTTGCAACATGTGCATGTGCTAGATATCAGGCTGCACCTAAAGAATCCCATTTGATTGCAGTCAAAAGGATCTTTAGATATCTGTAAGGTACCCAATCACTAGGTCTTTGGTATTCAACTGGGCATTCTTGCAAATTAGTTGCTTTCCCTGATGGTACTATGCAGGATGTAAAGTCACCAGAAAATCCACTTCTGGTGGTTGCCAATTCCTAGGCAATTGTTTAGTTTCTTGGCAGAGTAAGAAACAAACATCAATTGCTACATCCATTGCTGAAGCTGAGTACATTGCTGCTGCAAGTTGTACATCTCAGATACTCTGGCTTCAGAACCAACTCTTGGATTATGGCATTACAGAGACTAAGACTCCATTATTAATGGATAGTGCTTCAGCTCTTTGCATTGTTAAAAATCCAGTCCAGCACTCTAGGACCAAACATATAGAGATCAGACATCATTTTATTAGGGATTGCTATGAAAAAGGTCTGATTGATCCAAAGTTTGTGCCTAGTGCTGATGAGCTTGCAGATATATTTACTAAGCCTTTAGATAGTGCCACATTTCAAAACTTGTACTAAGGCTTGGTATGCTGCAGCTACAATAATTTGACCAATACTGATGCTCTCAGTTCAGAAATACTGATAAGCATTAGTATGCAAAGGTCAAATATAAGTACTGATGAGTAATTTAGTCTTCAGCATTTTCACAACTACTGAAGACCAAAATGCTTCAAAGTACTGATGTACATTATTTGTTGAAAACAAACTAATGTAGTGAGGTGGATGACAACTACTGATGTATTATTTTCAAACAAATAAGTACTGAAGAACAAATTTTGTTCATAAGTACTGATGTGTAATCTTACACAAGTATTGAATACAAAATTTGTTCACCAGCTCTGAAGAGTATTTCATCAGCACCTGTGAACATCTGATCACAAGAGCTGAAGGCATAAATATTCTCAAGAGCTGAAGGGCCAATGAAACATCTGAAAGTCGGCCAAAGAGCTGATGAGTAAATGTGGAGGTCAGAATGAAACAACTGAATTGACGGAAACAGATGATGAGTAATTTTATTCTTCAGCTGATGTCAACAGCTGCTGTTTCATACCCAAACAACTGAAGGACAAAACCATGTCTTCAGTAGTTTCACAACTACTGATGACTAACACCAAGTCCTCAGTTGTTTACAACAACTGAAGCAATACCATGTCTTCAGTAGTTCCCAACTACTGATGTCAGTAGTTCACAACTACTGAAGGCTAACACCAAGTCTTCAGTTGTTACAACGTCTGAAGATGAAAACTAGGTCTTCAGTAGTTTATAACTACTAAAGACTGACAACAAGTCTTCAGCCGTTTACAACATCTGAAGGACAAAACCAAGGTTTCAATAGTTTCATCTACTGAAGACTAACACCAAGTCCTCAGATGTTACAAGCACTGAAGGTTAAAACCACGTCATCAGTCGTTTCAACAACTGATGACTAACACCAAACCTTCAATAGTTTTCTTTCAGCCTTTGCTATACCCTATAAATACCCAACCTTCAGAGCTTTTCATTCTCACTTGACCTAACTTTTCAAAAACCTCTGAAATTCCCATACACCATTAATGGCGTCCATGCAACTCAAACCTCGACACAACTGTGTCGCACATCTTACCAAATCGCCTTTCTGTCTAAGTTTCACAATGCCGTCGATCTGATGACCGACTTACCATAACAAACGGCATTCCTTCTCAACCCCACCATATACACCGATTCCTTGGTGGAGTTCTGGACGAACATCACTGTCCAAACCGGAGAGAACGATGGCGAGGTCTCTCTCCGGTCCTCCGTAAACAACCACCCCGTGGTTATCACTCCAGCTACTATCCGACAAACCCTAAAGCTGGAGGATGCCACCTTCCCAACCTCTTACCCCAAAGGCGCCCTCGATCTATGTTTCACAGCCAACGACTATCAGGGTGACCTAGCTGCCTCCACCTTGTTGAAGAAACACTTTCCAGATCCCCAACGTCTCATCTTCCACATGGTGAATGTGTGTCTGGCCCCAAAACATCTTCATGGGACCAGATGTCAACAAACCACTTAATTTTACTGATATTATATTTTTGGAACTCAAAGATATGGCCACAAAACCCATTTCTAACCGTTGGATCTTGTATCCTCGGTTCATAATGGCCATCATCGAGAGCCAGCTTAGTGCTGAGGGACTTGTTGGCACTGGGGTCCCTGCCATGGCTGTTCTAGCTGAGGTATACTCCAGGCACAACACCGACCAATCACTCAAACAGGCTGCCAAGCTGCGAAAACCCACGCAGCTGGAACCCACTGCCTCCACCTCCAAATCCAAAGTCCCCTCCAAACCCAAAACCAAAAAGAAGCCAACAAAGGCTACTCAGGGAAATGAGTCCCCTGAGGATGCCCCTGCAACACAAAGGCAGGAAGTGGCTGCTGGTCAGATTCTCCCAGCAGTCACCACGACTCCACCCACCACAACCGCACAGGCTACCTCTCAACAGGAGCCTGATGCAACTACTTCAGAGGCTGCCACACATCTGGGGTCTTTCTCACTTGAGGAGACTGCCATTGAAATGCACACTCCTCCCCATGTGCACACTGCTTCAAGCCCATCTCCCAGTGAAACCGCCCCACAAAGCCCTACACTAATAATCGCCAAAGTGTTGACCCATCTGAGCACTCCACCCTCTCCCCAGAAACCAATTCCAACTTGGGAAACTCCAACCGAAGAGAGGGTGGACACAAGTGCTGGTGGTAGCCCACAACACAGGGAATCACATGTCCAATCTCCTAGTGTGGATAGGGAGATAGGATATTCTGGTGAGGCTGCCACTTCCCCTGCATCAGCACATGAGCATGAAGAAGCTGGTAACATCAATAAGACCTCACCAGAGGCAACTGCCGATGATGGATCCAATCCGGAGGTTGGAAGTCCCCAGTACCAATACCAAGGGGCACATGCAACTGCTGAGCCACACTCAGTGCATGTACATTCTGATATTGTCAGGAGGTCAGGTGATTCAGTTCACACTGATGATGACCTGAGCTTCTTCTTTGATGTAGTTGCTCAAAACAAAATTCTTGAGGAGGAGGTGAGCAGACTCAAAGAGCTGCTTGCCAAATTCTCCCAAGAAGCAAGTCCATCTGCCACCATAAACCCACAGATGGAACCTTCACCCGAAGGTCTCATAGACACTCAACCACTCCCACAAACTCAGCCACCTGCCCCTGCTTCTGGCACTAGCTCTCAGGAACAGAACCCTCCTGAGCAGCTAGATGCTATCTTCCAGAAATCCCTGCCTCTCATCACACCTATAATCACAGAAATTGTGATGAAAACCATTGATGAGAGGCTTCCCACACATATACAACCCATGGTGGAGGTTGTTGTTGCTAAAGCGCTTGCTGATAGTCAAACCCCAACCAATGCACCCAAAAATGGGGAGACATCAGTGCAAGCTAAGAGGAAGAGGGTGGAGGAAGAGATAGAAGTAGGGAGAGAGGGGGTAAATGAGAGGGAGGGGTCTGAGGAGACAGAGAGGGTGAAGGGGAAGGAGAAGGTGAGGGAGGAGAGTGAGCGAATAGAAGTGGCTGAAATTCAAAAGGATTTTAGTGTCACTTATCAAAAGAAGAGAGGAGAGAAGAGAGGAGAGGAGGGAGAGAAAGTAGAGAATGGTGATCCTGATCTAGCAGCCCTTGTCAAGGAGGCTGATGCTGAACAAAGCAGATCAATGGACTCTGTCATTGATCAGCTGTTCAGGCAAGGCTTTGACAAGGACACTGCCTTGCTAGATCAGGAGATCAGGAAGATGGAGGCAAGAGAGATTGAATACCGATGGTCTACTTATAGCCAAGAGGATAAAAAGAGACTCGAGGCTATGAGTAGATTCATTTCGAAGTATCTAGGGAGGCCAGTCCTTGATGTCAAGGCATGGACCAGGGACAGAGTCTTGGCTATAGCCACCAAGATCTGTTCGGCTGGTGATTTCACAAAAGGGCTGGTCGCAGAAGCCCTGTCTGAAGCCGGTGCTGGGAACAGGACCCTGCTAGTAAAACAAACCAAACCTTCCCTTATCTCTAGGTTACTAGCAAGGCCTGACAACATTCCCACACCAACAACCCAAACACAACCCACAAAACCAACCCCTTCACCATCAAAACCCACAGCCAATGATCCACCCTTGAAAAAGAAGAGAAGGGTGTTGAGGCTGCAAGAAGAAGAAGAGGAGGATGAGGAGGATAGACTGCCTCTTTCTGCAGTCATCCCTCTACCCAAAGCCAAATCCAAAGCCATCACTCCCACCTCACAGATGGATACTGTGAGGGTTAAGTTAGAAGAAGAAGAGCAGCAGAAAAGACATGATGAAGAAATGCTGAAAAGCATTGACAAAGCCTATGCTGCTACTTCTTCTATACTTAACATGAAGAAAGAAGCTCTGAGACTCTTCACTCTCAAACAAACCTTCCAATATGACAAAGAGAGAGTGAGGACTTGGCCTGATCCTAGGGTGGCTCACAGGATAATTAAGAAAGATATGCCTGTGAGATATAAGAGCCAATTTAAGAAGATTGTAGATGAAGTGATCTCTGTGGCTCTTGTAATAACACCCTGGGAAATTGTGGAAGAGTTCGAGAAGGCCTATAGAGCTAACCAATCACCCCACACGATGTTGGAGAATAGGGTGGTTAGGAAAGGGTTAGTCTATAAGAGGCTTGAGAACTTCCACAAAGATGAGCTCAACTTGTTGCTAGAGGGCAGACACCTAGATGAATTCGCCTATAGACAAGTTACAACAGTTGAGCTCAAGAATGGCAAACAGGCCAAGTTTGTCTCAGAGCTGTACGGCCGTGAAGGACTCTTCGATGGTGAGGCTGAAGACCTAACCAAAGAAGAACAAATGACATTTCTTAAAGCCTACACCAGAGAGTCCTATCGGCTCGTACGTGGGAGGTAAGTCTCATGGATGGGACAACAACCCTGTGTCCAGTTCCCCAAGACAGGGCTCCCATCCATACTTAGCCAAACAAATATCAAAGACTTTCTCCCAGGACAGTGCTTATCAGAGTCAACTTCTGATCTGATCCAGAAGGAAACAGACCAATATTTCTGCCAACAATAAGTGGGACAACAAATAAATTAGAGGTTTTGGCTGCATTGGTTCAGGGGGAGTTTGTTGGACCAAAAGAAACAATGAGCCAAGATCAGGAAAACCTCTAAGTCCCACATGACATCACAACAACTGCTGAAGACCTTCATCAGCAGTTTGACAAAGTCTGAAGAATCAACAGCTGAAGATCAAAGATCTGAAGTACAATAGCTGAAGATCCCAAAGTGCTGAAGATAAGTACTGAAGTCTGAAGTACTGATGAATACAAGTACTGAAGACTTCAAGTACTGAAGACAAGAACTGAAGATCAACAACTGATGCACAAAGTCTGAAGACAATGACTGAAGACATCAGCTGATGACAACTACTGAAGTCATCAGCTGATGAATAATCAGAAGACCAAGTCTGAAGACCAAAGTGCTGAAGTTTCAGAGTTTGTCACAACAGCTGAAGAAGTCTTCTTCAGTTGTTGTGATGGTTTTTCTTTTTAGTAGTTTTATGTTTTTCCTTTTAGTAGTTTGTACAACAGCTGAAGAGTTTGTTCTTCAGCTGTTATAGTTCAGTAGTTGTAAATGACTGAAGTGTTTGTTCTTCAGTCGTTATAGCTTTTCAGTAGTTTCCTTTTCAGTACTTGTAATAGGTAGAACACTTAGTAATTTGTAAGAAGATGTCAGCTGTTGTGACATCTTCAGTAGTTTAAGTGTTCTATCAGTAGTTAGTTAATAACAGTTGATGTCAGTGGAATCTGACATCAGTATGGGTCATTTGCCTATAAAAGGGTAGTGACCTAATTGTATTCCGCGCCGAAACGTAGGGAGCAAAAAGAATATCATTCCTTTTGGCAGAATTATTCTCTCTTTCTACATTTACTATTACATGCAAAATTCTTTATGTTCTTGCTATAATTGCTAATTCTCGTGCTAAATCCGCTGCGAATACAACCTAATTGATCAAACTAGAGGCTGAGATCCTGTCAACTACCGAGAGCTGAATAAGTTGACGGTGAAGAATCGATACCCGTTACCAAGGATTGACGACTTGTTCGAGCAGCTCTAAGGTGCTAGTTAGTTCTCGAGGATAGATCTTTGATCAAGCTACCATCAATTGAAAGTAAATGAGCAAGAAATCCCTAAGACATGTTCTCGTACGCATTATGGATACTACGAGTTTCTCGTTATGTCCTTTGGTCTAACTAACGCGCCAGCTGCTTTTATGGATTTAATGAACCAAGTGTGTCGGCCAATATTAGATAAATCAGTAATTGTGTTTATTGACAATCTACTGATTTACTCGAAAAGTGAGGACGAACATGCCAGCCACATACGCGAGGTGTTAGAGACACTTAGGAAAGAAAAGTTGTGCGCTAAATTCTCTAAGTGTGCTTTTTGGTTGCGTGAGGTTCAATTTTTGGGTCACGTGGTGAATGCTGAAGGAATTATGGTATACCCAGCAAAGGTTGAAGTGGTGATGCAATGGAAGTCTCCAAAGACGCCATCCGGGATCCGTAGTTTCTTGGGTTTGGCGGGATATTACAGGAGATTCATTCAAGACTTTTCCAAGATAGCCTCACCTTTGACCAAACTGACCCATAAGGATGTGAAGTTTGAATGGGGTCGGAAACAGGAGGATGCTTTCAAGGAGTTCAAGATGAGATTGACTCAAGCTCATGCTTTAACATTACCCGAAGAGAGTGAAGACTTAATGGTCTATTCGGATGCTTATTATTCGAGGCTAGGTTACGTGTTAATGCAACGTGGAAGGGTGATAGCCTATGCATCCTGACAGCTGAAAACCCACGAGGTCAACTACCCATCCCATGATTTGGAGTTAGCGGCTGTGGTATTCGCGTTGAAGATTTGGAGGCACTACTTATACTGGACGACGTGCATAATCTTCACCGACCACAAGATCTTGAAGTACTTCTTCGAGCAAAAGGATCTCAACATGAAACAGAGGAGATGGTTAGAGCTCATCAAAGATTATTATTGTGAGATCCATTACCATCCGGGTAAGGCCAACGTCGTGGCCGATGCCCTTAGTCGAAAAGAAAGGCCCGAGCCGATTAGGGTGAAAGCTTATCAGTTGGTTATAACTACTAATGCGATGACCCAAGTGAAAGGATTTCAAGATAAGGCGTTGAAAGAAGATCTCCTAAATTCCAAACGAATGAGAGGTCTAGTCGCAGAATTGGGTGAGAACACAATTGGTGTTAGGACCCAAAACGGATGAATATGGATCCCTCGTTATGGAGATCTACGAGGGTGGATTATGGACGAAGCTCATAAAACTTGATACTCCATTCATCCTGGTGCCACCAAGATGTATCAAGACATGAAGAAAGACTATTGGTGGCCGGGTATGAAGCGCGATGTAGCGGAGTATGTGAGTAAATGTTTGGATCGTATACTGGACGATGTACTAACTGATATACTTGTATACCGAATCAAATAGTGTGGAATCCTATTTGATTGGCGATCCAATAAGTGAGAACGCATGTAGAAACAATTGTAGATTGAATCTAAACGTTAAGAACGATTGGTAATCGATCTAGTGCGATCTATGAACTTGGAACAGGTTCTTAGAGGTCTCTGGACGGCTAGGGTACGTATGTATTTAAGTGTTCTCATTTTTAAACAATTTAAGTGGTATTTATAGGTTAGGGTTCCTCATCCGAGCGACTAAACTACAAGTATGGTTCAGTCATGCGATTGAGCCATTCGGTTGATCCATTCGCCCGACTGACTGTTCAGTCATGCGACTGGGCCAATCTCATGTTACAATCATACGACTGATCCAGCCCTGGTTCAGTCGTGCGACTGAGTCATTCGCATGAAGTTGTTCATGCGTATGGTCCATTAGCATAGGCCATTCGCATGAGAACTTCATATTACTAAGTTTGAATATATTTCTTAATCATTACACTATTAAGATCAATTAAAACAACCACAAACCTATATAGTCAGTCCAATAAGCGGTGAACTACCAATCAATGAAATAATAAACATTATAAGCACAACCACACATTGTCTTTCATCAAAGTACCCATTAAATTACATATGTGTAAGACACTAAAGACATATTACATTAAGCTCAGAAACTAGGTACACATGTATCTACAAACTCCCCCTTGGATCTAGTTTTATCTATTGTCTTACATTCTTCATAAGCTCCTCATATCTCTTGTACTTCTCCTCTCTTGTAACTCTTGCATGTATTTCAAATGCAAAGTAGAGTCTGATCACGTTTTGGAATTGGAGAGCTTGTACAATATCTTGCGCGTCACAGAACAGTGGCCACTTGTATAAGGTGTAAACATCGTTAGCTGACAAGTTAGTGAGCCACATGGGGTCAAATACCCTGATAATTTCCATGCTACCATTTATGTTCAACACTATGACCGCCTCACCTGTTCTCCAATGGTAGTACCACCACTTGAAGTGTGGAGTGAAGTCCTATGTCATTTACCGTAGAGGGATTCTAGACATCGTGCGTGGAGGACTCCACTTCAGCACTACTTTTGGCTTTCCAGTAATGGCATAAACTTCAGATCTTTTGATATACCTCATTGGTTATTGAGGTTTGAAGTTGACCCACCTGGTGTGGTACTCTCTCTTTAAAGCAGCTTCAAACCAGCCTGACATCTTACGAGGGTCAGCATATAGCAACTTCAACTTTGCTAACTGGTTAAGCTCAAATCCTGGAAGAGTCTTCAGATCGTGTGGGAATCTGAAGTACTTGATCCCTTTCTCTCTTTTAACAGCATAAACTTTAAGATCTTTAAAATATGCCTACGCTATAATTTTGCCTGACACCTTGTGATGCTTCTTCATTTTATAGTGTTTGGTGTAGACACTTGACTTTGGAGCACTACGTTGGGCTCTAAGTTCTACAAAACATGCTGCCCATTCAGCCTTTCTGATGTTGACATCGGCGTCTGAGGCTTGGGCTCTCTCTTTGTCCTTCTCCGACTCCTGCTCAATTTTATCCAGAGTTTCGAATGTATCACTGACAAGGAAGTCTCCCAGATTGGGAACGACATTTCCTTTGTTGTCAGTATACTCTGGATAATGTTAGGCCGTGACATCCTCAATTTCTATCTCATCTGTATCATTTATCTTATCGTCACTTTCCACGTTTACTGTCGGAGCATCCTTCACGATCTCGTCAGGATTGAGTAGGAACATTTCGGCCAATTGATCATCAGTGAGATCATGAATTATTTCTCCTTCTTCAGGAGTGTAACTAACAGATCTCCTGACTATCCCTTGCAGATCAAGAATCATTATGAGTTAAGTCTTGATCTGTTGAAGGGGAGCAGCCTCATATTCATCTCTTTAATAATTTGGATCTGCTTGATTTAAGACATGTAACACATCAGCCATTAGTCAATAATCAAAACAGAAACACCTTAACAAAATATAAACATTATGTACATTAGTTTGATACAATATTCAAATACACATGATTTTTAAATTACATAAACATCTATGCATTACTTTTGTCTCGAATCATGTGTTCCTCTGCTGACGGGGATGATGTAGAGGCACCTTTGTCTTGAGCTTTCTTAGTCCTTCTTTCACTTGCTGATGTGGCACCCGTAGCATATGTATCTCCTTCTCCTTCATCATCATCATCACCTGCATCAACATCGTCACCTACCTCTGTATCATCACCTAGATCATCACCATCATCATCATCATCATCATCACTATCATCATCATCACCCTCTCGAATCTTCAGAGGCTCATCCTTTGAGCCCTTAAGTTTAAGCAGGATGGTCCTCTTGGCATCCTCCAACTCCTCAATCTTCTTAGAAGATAACACGTTCTGCTCCTTGAGTTGTGTGAAGTCGCTGGATCGGTTGACATCCGAGCGTGTTCTTGACGGAAGGTGATAAACCAAAAGGCAAAAAATAGTACGAACAATAATCGAATGATTTCATTGATAAAACCTAATGATTACAGTCTTGTTAAACAGAAAAATCACGACTTTTGGCAAGGGGAGATCGAGCATGATCTCCCCTCTCAACCGGCAGCACCTGGGCTTCGGGCAGACTCCCTCTCAAATCCCTATCTCTCTACACATTGAAACTAGTATATATAGGCCTCGGCCCATATTAGATGCGACTGGACCCATTCATGCGACTGGACCATACGTATGGTTCAATCGTATGACTGGACCATACGTATGGTTCAATCGTACGAATGGACCATTCTTATGATTCATTCTTACGAGTGCCCCAATCGCATCTCTCAGTCGCATGACTGGTCCATTAGCATGGCTCAGTTGTACGACTGAGTCTCATTCGCATATGCTCCTGCGAATGATACAGTTTCATGTGTTTACAACATATCAGGTGTAATACATTAAGCCTAGACTATTCGTCAAGCGACGGACACACTATATATGACAATATATGCTCCAACAAATTCCCCCTTAGACGTTGCTTGCGAATAGTAGATAACACCTCTTACAATCTTCAGTCAATCTTTGCTCTGGTTTCCAATAGAATCAAACGAACAAGCATATTAGCCAATGTTGCCGATCCGTCAGGTTGCTACAGTATCCCTGAAAATGAATTTAGGCACAATAGCTTTCGTTTACTTTGCAGAACACCATCATAGCAGCAAGATTCCCCATATGACTGATTTTTCCAGATAATGACATGAACAGTTTTCCGTTGCTTCAATCTTCACAGTCTAACCTGATTTACATTAACAACTGTAGAAATTCCCCCTCACATTCAGCATATCCCAATATATAAACCTTGTGCTCTCCTGGCGTTTTCATACGATATATTAGGCAAAAGGTTGAAAGTTCCAATCCACAGCTGACAATATCAAACAAATCAGCATGCATGTAGATTCATCATCAGAAACCTGCATCATCACTTTCTAATTACGTCTTTAATTTCTCTATACATGGATTCCCCCTGAGAATGAGAATCCTCTCTGTGCGGATAGACATAACTTGATTGGCCCATAAATAGTCAGATGCTCCTCACTACCCCACAAAATCAGCACCGACTGCTGACATCTTCTCTTCTCTCTTTCGTGTTCTAACAACATTCACCTATTCTAGAAGTCTAATGAATAATGGGGTATCCATCGAACTTGTTTGACATAAGAACCTCAGGGTGAATGTGCTTTGCTCATCCTCAAATCTATGCAAGAGGCAGTTCCAGACTTTTTTTTTGTCTAAAACACCGTTCATTCGTATGACATGGAGGACAAATATCACATTCATGTGAATGGATGATACGAATGATATACTCATGTGACTGAACATAAGACTTGACGTACGACTAGTCCAGTCGCACGACTAACATAAGACCGGTGCAGTCGTGCGGTCCAGTCGTACGAATGGTCGAGTCGCGCGACTGGTCCATTCGCATGGTCCAGTCGCACGAGCGGGTTTGCACGTAGATTTTCAGATCTGCAGCCATCGTGGCTGCCAAAAACCCTAATCCGATGAATTTTACATGAACCGAAACAATATAGACATCATCAGATTCGAAAGGGTGATCAGAACGTGGTTTCGATTTTGATTTTAATATAGAAACAACACACGTAACAAGATCTGAGTAAAACACGAAGAACACGAAGTGGGTTTAACATCAAAGAACCTGAAATAGATCCAGAAATCAAGAGCTCGGGTTGCTAGAATGATTGTTAGATCATTCTAGCAGTAAACGGCTCTGATACCAATTGTGAAGTCGCTGGATCGGTTGACATCCAAGCGTGTTCTTGACGGAAGGTGATAAACCAAAAGCCAAACAATAGTACGAACAATAATCGAATGATTTCATTGATAAAACCGAATGATTAAAAATTCGTTAAATTGAAAAATCATACTTTTGGCGAGGGGAGATCGAGCATGATCTCCCCTCTCAATCAGCAGCACCTGGGCTCCGGGAAGACTCCCTCTCAAATCCCTATCTCTCTACACATTGAAACTGGTATATATAGGCCTAGGCCCATATTAGATGCGACTGGGCCCATTCATGCGACTGGACCATACGTATGGTTCAATCGTACGACTGGACCATGCGTATGGTTCAATCGTACGACTGGACCATTCTTATGGTTCAGTCTTACGAATGCCCCAATCGCATCTCTCAGTCGCACGACTGGTCCATTAGCATGGCTCAGTCGTACGACTGAGTCTCATTCGCATATGCTCCTGCGAATGACCCAGTTTCATTTGTTTACAACATATCAGGTGTAATACATTAAGCCTAGACTATTCGTCAAGCGACGGACACACTATAATGACAATATATGCTACAACAAGTTGGGTAATCTCTAGACTCTGAGTAGCCATTTACTGAGCCTGCTCCTCAATCTGCTGTGCCTGCTGAGAGATCTGCAGTGATTGTGCAGCAGTAAGCTCCACTAACCGTCAGAGTTGTGCAGTCTTCTAGTCATCAGCGGCTAACAACTTCAGCATCATACGATTTAGTGCTGAAAGCTGTTCCTCTACCCCACTTAGAGGTAGAGACGAGCCGGAAGGGAAAGATGGGTGAGATGATGGTCCTGCCTGGTGGCTAGTGGTGGTAGTGGTGGTGGTGATGAATATGGGTGGTGGTATCTATGTGGGTGGAGATGGATGAGCTATAGTGGTGGTGGATGGGATGTGGGTAAGTGGTGTAGTGGGTGAGGTAGTGGTGGTAGGTGGAGTGGTGGAAGTAGTGGCTATGGTGGTAGATGGAATCAAGGTAAACTTCCGTCGCTTCCCCTTCTGACCATAGGGGAGAGCCATCCTCTTTCTCCTTATGCCTCTAGACCCTGAGGCTCCCTTTGGCTACTAAGCGGGTCCGGGGCATATGAGGGATCTGAATCAGCAACAGCATCCCCGGACTCCCCTGGGCGTCCACCAACCGCCCTCAATCCTCTCTCTATGGCAACCACCCTGCTGCCCACAGTCCTCATCAGAGGCTCCTCATCACTGACTTCCTCCTCATCGGGAGGACAGAAATCCTGGTGAAAGCTGGCAGTGGTGGCATCTGTATGAGTAGGGGTGAAGGTGTAACATGGGTAGTGGGGCACCTAGTAGATGCTGGCCCAGAGTCTCTGTCGGTGTCACCATCATCGTCGAAGTCATCAGATGGAAGAGCAATGTGCTCAACATCTGAGTCACCCTCCTCATGGCGCCACTTTCTCCTAGCCAGTGCCATGTAATCAGCCTGGGCCAGATGCCCGACTAGTCTCTTCACAGGGGGCTTGACTTGCTTCCCCCTGTAGACCTTCATACGGCCCAAGGTCGTATCATCCATAATCTCCAGCGATACAGCATCGTGGCTCTCCTTGGGTAAGGCAGGCAGCTTCTCATCAATAATCAGCTGCAAGAATCTGGGGTACATGCAGAATCCCTCCTTACCCTTTGCCTTAAGGTTCTCTATCAGATAGGCACAAATCATACTGGAGAAACTGAAGGGGTGGTTGAGGACCAGTGCCATGTAGGCATTCTGAATCTGGTCTGAGAGATCATCAAAGCCACCCCTCCTCAATGCAATGCACTTCAGCACACCAGCAATTATATCCCCAGCGTACTTCATCCTTAGGAAGCACCCTCTCACTGTCAGAGGGTGTAACTTGGTCGGGTGATCAGCATCGTCACCCAGAGCGAGTACTCGGCGTATATCATCAGCAGTAACGTCCATAGCCTGACCAAAAATAGTACTACGGATGTTGTAGGGCTCCTGTGAATGATCAACCGATGCCCCCTCCCAGAAGGCCTGCTATATCGACCTATAGGGAGTGCACGGTGTGGATATAGCTCTGTGGTTCCAAGATCTCTTTAGGAATGCAATGATCCCAGAAACTCGACACCGTTCCGAGTTGTGGCATCCAAATGAGCACAAATGTTGTGCTTGGGATTGATGGACCAGCGATCAGCCATATATCTGTAATAAAAGACACATAGACATTTAATCACCACACAACAAAAAACCATTGAAGATTAACCTATTTGAGATCAGTCTGGTTCAATCATGTGATTGAACCATACGACTGGGTTCAGTCATTTGACCTAACATGCGACTGAATACAGTCGGGTGACTAATCATACGACTGAGTTCAATCGGGTGACTGAACCTACGATTGGTTCTGTTGGCTGTCTGAGCTCATTCACATTATTCATTCGGCCGACTGAGTCATTCATCTAGCTCAGTCATGCGATTGTAGTTCATCCGGGTGTCCAGTCGCATGACCTACTGTTTGTTCGATTGAAATTCGAATTCTGATCAAATCTTAACATTTGACATCGTGGTTTGGCTCATTAGACTCGCAATAACCCTACTTAGCATCATCTAAACTTGATTTTAACATTTTACTTAGTTTTATTAGGTTATTGGTCCAAATTAAGTCTTGGTTATTGTTAGGGCCGAATTTCGTAATTTAAGGATCCATTCGACTGACATTTAGTTAGATAGAACCGCATTGTACTTGTGTAAACACCATAAATCATCAGAATATGAAATTTAAGGTCAAATTAGGTCAGAGAAAAATTTGGCAGAGTAACGGTATGTTGTGCGATTTTAGGGCGAATGAGGGGTGATGAGTGTATGCGATCGACTATGGCCCTATTTATACTGAATCTGGTTACAGTCGGGCGACTGGACCCATTCGTTCTTTTCATTCGGGCGATTGGATCTCAGTCGTGCGATTGGTTCAGTGATCACATTCAGTCGGCCGACTGGGTTTCAGTTGGGCGAGTGAGTCATTCGAACAACTCCATTTAGGCGACTGGCTCAATCTTGTAATCCATTCGTGTGAATGGTTCATACTCATGCTCCATTCGGTTGTCTTGTGCATAAGTATGGTCCAATCATACGATTGGTCCATACTCATGGTCCAGTTATGCGAATGGATCATACTCATGATTTTGACTTTATGACCATTTGACATTTAACTCCATTTAACTTTTATTAAACATTTTGAGCATCTGTTCATCTCAGACATGATCCTTTTAACTTTGAAAACTTTTGATCACCTCAGTCGTGATCCTTTCAAACAAGACACATTTTGTCACCTCAGACGTGACCCATTTACCATTTGAACCCTGGTTTGGTCACCTCAAACGTGACCCTTTTAGGTGATTAAATCCCAGATTGAATTCCACATCATAGTCCGACAGATAAAGCTAAACTGACTAAAAATTTTAAACAAGCAAAATTAAACTGCAAAACTAAAATGTTTTTTGTGATTTTGCGTGGGGTAGAAATCCTAGGATCGAAATCTACCAGATTTATTTCTAGAACAGGCAGCTTCAAGTCATTTGGCCATAAGTGAAACGATTCATTATGGAATCATGCAGGTCATCAAACCATTTAGGACGTGTTTCCAAAATCATTTTATGCTTGATTCTTGTTTTCATCGAGGGTCATTTAGCAATTTTAGGAAATCATACTGGTACTACAAGAAGCACATGTTGATTTGGACTTTCAAGAATTGCAGTCACACTGATTGTCAGTATAATTTGTCCACTTAAATCCATACACAGACTTTTGACACAGATTGGTGATGTATTAGGTTTTATTATTTCAACCAATATTTGTGGAGCCCACGCTTAATGGTAATCAACATTCCTCAGCAGATTTTTGAGCGCTCTACGGGTATTTTGACAAGAAGAGACTATTCTTAGAGCTTTCAAAGAGAAGTAAAGCCTCAGGTCAGTGCCACCGTACAGCAGAGAGGCGGCAAACAACAATGGATTCTAGAATATCTAGGTTATGCTTATCCTCATGTCAGTGCCATCGCACAGCAGAGAGGCACACAACCTATCTTCTTGTTAGAGCATATTTATTTTTTCTTTCGCACATAATGCACCAACAACATAGGTTATCAGCTTGATTGCGTTTATTTTTCATTTTTTCCGTGCTTTGCTCTTTTTGTGGTAATCCGCACACATTTGTGGCGTTTACTTGCTCGTCACCCCTTATTGGAAAAAACTGATTGTGTTAACCAGTGATAAGATGGGAACCCATAGTCAGTTGAACAGATTAGTTTAAATTGAGTTCACCAATGAGGTCTAATCATCTATTGTGTTGAATCTACCGACACATCATGTAGTGGTCTAACAACCTTTAGATCTACTTTCTTTGTGTTACCTTAGTAGTAACCAGTTTTACTATCATTTTTCCTTTTATATTGCTCAGACTACATAGACTTATACTTTGAACTTCGCATCTAATTCAATTTAATCTTTTAAAAATCCCAAATGGTTTGTTCTTGCGTACTATCATTTTCCAAAGTTACTAAATCGGTATCACAAATACGATCTGATTTCTATCAGCTAGCCTCTCCTCCTCCCTCATTTTTTTAATGTTGTTAACTTATTAACTAAACCTATTCCCCCCCCCCATAAAATTCTAAAACCATAAACTATTTGCGTTTTTTAGGATTTAATAGGCGAAGAAATAACATCAATTTAATTAAAACATAAGATAAAAGAAATAAAGAAAATAAAAATTAGAAGAAAAATGGACTATATGCATCAGACTAAACATGGTCATCTTCTGGAATTACATCACTTTTCTTTTTAACGCCGTTGACCTCTAATATTCCCAATGGTGGCATCGACCAGATCACCATTCTCTTCGGGTGCTACATCATGGTTTGTAGCAAGTGGAGTCCCAGCTACGGAAGCATTCTCCATGTCAAACTAACTGAGAATATCTCCTACATACTTGGTCTGATGTAGAAATATTCCCTTTGGTGTCTGATCCACTTGTAACCCGAGAAAGAACTTCATCTCTCCCATGGCACTCATTTCAAACTCAGCCTTCATTACTGCTTCAAACTCTTTACATAAATCCTCGTTCTTGGAACCATAGATTATGTCATCAAATAAATCTGAACAAGCAGCAGATCACCATCCTTTTCTTTGATGAACAATGTGCAGTCAATTACACCTCTACGAAATCTGTGTTTCATAAGGTGAGTCAAGAGTTTCTCATACCAGGCTCTGGGAGCTTGATGAAGCCCGTACAAAGCCTTGTCGAGTTTGTAAACTCTGTCCCGATGATATGGATCCTCAAATCCCTCAGTTTGACTGACGTACACTGTCTCTCGGATTTCACCATGAAAAAATGCACTCTTCACATCCAGTTGATAGACTTTAATCTTCATGTAAGAGGCATAGGCTAGGAAGATACGGATGGCTTCCATTCTCACCACAGGTGCAAATACTTCATTGTAATCTATTCCCTCGACTTGTTGAAATCCTTGAACTACAAGTCAAGCCTTGTTCCTGATGATGACACCTTGATCATCTTTCTTACATTTCAAGACCCACTTGGTACCAATGACTTTAGCACCTTTAGGTCTATCAACTAGTGTCCATACACCTAACTTCTTGAACTGAAGAAGTTCTTCTTGCATGGCACTGACCCATGCCTCATCATTCAGGGCTTCACTAACGTATTTTGGCTCAAACTGAGACACAAAAAAACGATATGCACCATCGTGAAGGTATCCTTTTTCCATTACCGAGGCATAATCAGCTGAATATAGCTGATTTCTAGTCTGAACTCCTGATCTGACATCCCCAATGACATTGTCCAGAGGATGATAGATATTTAGGTGTGATCCAGATGTGGTGGGAACAACTACCTTAGAACCAAGATTATGGACGTTTGGTTCTGTATTTAAGGGAGTAGGAGTTTGAGGTTCCGAAGACGCAGAGGCATCAATGTCAGATGCTTATGGACTTGCAGGAATGGGAACCTGTTCCCCCTTATTGTTCTAGTCATTCTCCACAGCTTCATCATCAGAGGAGGAGTCACTTACCTCGAGTGCTCCCCTGACTGTTTAGACGACTCACCTTGTGAACCAAATGTTATGGCATCTTGTGATGGTGTGTTCAAGACCTCAAACGTCATTTTGGTTGCAAAGTCGTCATCAGAGGTGGAGAGAGGGATGTTGAAGGACTTTAAGAAGCCATCATGTCGAAAAAGAAAGCGGGTCCTTTTCCAGCAGGAGGGGTGGTATATCTCTGAACGTCAACATTACATCACACTTCTACTTGACCTGTTGAGTTGTTGTAGACTCCGTTATTCGGTATGTTGTATCCAAGAAAGATTCCTTCGTCAGCCTTCTCGCTGAACTTTCCCTCCTGATTTTTCATCAGTAGTGTGCACGGTGCGCCAAATGATTCGAGATACTCTAGATTTGGTTTACGTCGTTGAAGTAACTCATAACATGTCTTGCCATGACGTTTAACTACTAGAACTCAACTTAACATGTAACACGCATTGGCAACTGCCTCATTCCAGAATTGGATAGGCAGCTTCGAGTCTGCTAGCATTGTCCATGCTGTCTCTATTAAGCTATGATTCTTTCTCTCAGCAACGCCATTCATCTGAGGAGTGTAGGCGGAAGTGAACTGGTGCGCAATTCCCTTTTCTTTACAGAAAGCCTCCATCCATTGATTCTTGAACTCGGTTCCGTTGTCTGAACGGACTTGTCTTACCTTCAGCTTGTAGAGAGACTCCAGTGTAGTTACTAACTCTTTGAATGACTTAAATGCTTCTGATTTTGATTTTAGAAATATCACCCAAGAGAATCTTGAGTAGTCATCTGTAACTACATAGCAGTACAAGTCGCCTGCGATGCTTCTTGTACTAACTGGACCAAACAGATCCATGTGAAGAAGTTCAAGAGGAAGTTCGATGGAATGAACTTTCTTTTCTTTATGAGACTTCTTCGTTTGTTTGCCTTTCTTGTACGCCACACAGATTTCCAGAAGTTGGAAGCTTTTGACGTTAACTCCTCTCACTAGATCATTCTGGATCAAGTGATTCATCTTCAATGGATTAATGTGTCCCATTCTCCTATGCCAGGAGATGGAGTCCTTCTCAGTAGCCTTTGACAAGAAGCACTGAACTTGATGATCCGTTGTGGAGGCCGTTGATAGATCCAAGACATAAAGGTCATTATATCTTGAGGCAGACATTAACACTTGGTCCTCCAGGATCACATAGTCCTTTTTCAGAATATAGCACTTCTTGTTATCAAATACTACTTTAAACTCTTTATCACAAATTTGAGATACAGAAAGTAAGTTATTTTGAAGTTGTTGAACGTAGTTTACCTTGTCAAACTTTACTTTCTGATTTCCCACTTCCCCTTGAGCTGTGATATACCCTCCTTTGTTTCCAGCAAATGAAACATGGCCTCCTTTTATTTGTTTGACATTTGATAGGAGTGCCCTGTTCCCAGTCATGTGCCTGGATGTTTCGCTATCGACAATCCACGTGTTGGTTTCAGCACTATAGCGAACACCCTGCACATTCAATTGAAAACATTAGTTCAGGTTAGGGACCCAAGCCTTTACTGGCTTGGGTGACCTAGAGGCATCACACATCATAAATTCCACCCATTGACCTTTTGAGGGTGAGGGAAGATCTATGGTCTTCTTGTTCTCATTATCAGATTCATGGATAGATTTCTCTTTCCATAAGCCAGTCTTATGTAAGGCCTGTTTGTGGTAAACAGACAACGGTTGATAGGTTGAACTTTAGGTTCACTGACTCCTTTTGGTGGAGTCATGGATCTTCTTTTGGAAGAGCTTACTTTAGTGTCATAAAGTTCTACCTTCTTCTTTGGCATCTGATAATAAGGACAATAAGACGCAATATGTCCATACTTTCCACAGTTGTAACATGATCTGCTTTCAACTTGACAATTTAAATGTTTCCATGGAGAAGTGTGTGACCCTCCGTGTGACATTGTTTTGTTTGGGTTTTGACATTTCTTCCTTAGATGTTTTATCTGATTTAACAAAATTAATTTTTTGAACGTTTGTAACATCTTTTACCTTTTGTTTCTCTGGACTTAGACATGAAGCACGAGGGGGTTAACTTGTTTGGTCTTTTTAGGTTCAGAATTAGAATTGGTTGACCTAGACTTAACTTTAACCTTTTCAAATTGTTTGGCCAGATTGACATAGGGCATTTTACCTTGTGATGTTGAAGTGGCCTCCTTTTGTTTAGTGCCAGATTCAATAGGTTTACATGTGGAATCTGGGTCACTTACTAGAGGAGTGGACACTACATGATCCTTGATTGGGTTATTATTTATTGGTTTCCTTTTTGCATTAATCAAGGTCTCAAGTGGTGGTGTGACCACTTTAAATCCCAAACCCTCCCCCATTGTTACGTTCTCTCACTAAGTGTTGGACAATGTGAGAGGAACTTGTCCAACTGTGCAGTTTTTGTTTTAGTGAATTTACTTCTACTTCTAAAACTGCCTTATGTTTCTTAGTGTCTTCTAAGGAGTTTAGATAGTACCTAATGTCATTAGCTTGGTTAAAGGCTACTACTTCTGTTTCCCTAAGCTGTTTGTTCAAAAGATCTATCTTTTCTTTGTAACTGTGCTTATTTTGTTTTACAACTCTATTGGCTTCTGTGCACAGTTGTAAGTCCTTTACTAAGCTATCATTGTGATCTAATAACCTAGCAAATTTCAAATAAATGCTTTCCCTAAATTTATTAAAATCAGATCAAGCATGATTATTGAAAAGTTGAGTAGTGGTACTTACCTGAGAGGGAGTGGTTGAATCAGCCATCAAAGCAGAGTCTGATGTTTCTGGTTCTGGTGATTCTAGACTTGTTAAACTTGTCCCTTCTTTAGGTAGATGATCAATCACAGTTGCAGATTCTTCAATGTTTGACATCACAAGCTCAACTGCAATATCACCCTCACTTGCTGAGTCGTCATCTAAGTCCTCGACACTAGCAATGTTGGATTCTCCCGGAGACACAAACTGAAAGTTCCAATCTTGTCCTTCGTCATCATGAATGGTCAAGGCTTTAGGATCCTTGCTTGATGATGTAGGACTAACTGTGGGTTTATTCTCACGATTGAAGGATGAGAAAGGATTCCTATTTCCTGTCTTTTTGGGCTTCACACACTCACGTTTGAAGTGCCCCTTTTCCCCATAATTGAAGTAGGTAACCTTGGACTTGTCAAAACATAAAGTTGTGTCCTTAGTAGCACCCAAGTTCTGTCCGGTTCTCTTGAAAAACTTTTTAGCTCTCCGGACAGCACTTGCTAAGGCCCACATTATATCCATCCTTTCCAGCTCTGTCTCGTCCACCTGCTCGTAGTCCTCATCTGCCAGATGGCAGTTCCCCACTTTCCCAGCAATTAGTCCATCATAAGAGTGCACTACAGCTTCTAAGAGATCCATGTGCTCTCTCGCTACTTCTACCATCACATTATCGAGATTCTCGGTCTTAAGTTTTGTAGCATTTGCTTCAGCTGCAATGTATTGGGTACCAGACGACCCTGACATTTCTGAACCTGAAGTAGAGGCTTGAGAAGGACCAGCTGAACTTGACACAAAAGCCGTCTGAAGTGGTGCTCCAGACGTTTTGGCTTGTGGAGTCGCATTGTACAGTGTCGGATTCTGATCATAAGAAGACTTTTGGGCTCTGTATTTCATCCTTAATTCTTCTTCTCTCAGCTTTAGAATGAAATCATTTATATCTAACTTGGTTAGAATATCATTCTGTCTGAGATTAGAGACAAAGGAAACCCATTTCTCTGGCAAACCATCAGCAAAGTTTGACACCTTGTCTTCCATAGACGTTGTCACTCCATGAGTGTGCAGCTCACTCATGAAGTGGTAGAACCTGTCAATGACATCATCCAAGCTTTCTTTACCCATTGACAAGAAGTTGTCAAACTCCTTCTTTAAAGCTTTAGCCTTTATGGCCTTTAATGATGCGTTTCCATCATATCATTTCTCCAATGCATCCCACAACTTCTTTGCTTGAGTGTACTCAGAAAACTGATAGAAAATACCCTTAGGAATTGACTGAGTAAGCAGAGCATAAACTTTCTTCTAAGCATTGTACTTGACCTTTTGTCCATCAGTCATGCCAACTAGCGTAAGTTTGACTCCATCAGCACCTACTGGCATACTATACCCCGTCTCTATTGATTCCCACAGATTGGGATCTACTCCATTTAAGTAGATCTCGAAACGTTTCTTCCATTGTCGGTATTCATCTAACGTGATAAGCTTAGGGGGTTTGTTGTGATTCCCCACTTCATTCTCCAGAAGCAATAGGGTTTGAATCCGTGAATCTCTCCCTGCTATGAATGCTGAGTATTGGTCCTCCATTACTATCAGCTTCAATCTTTGGAACAAATTTTTTTTTCTTTGTGCGAATGAAGGTGCGAATGAAGATGTGCGATTGGGCTATTCGTGCGATTGAACAATACGGATGGCTCAAACGTGCGAATGAACCAATGCGGATGAATCAATCGGGCGAATGGACAGGTGCGAATGAACAATGCGACTAGACAGTTCAATCGTACGAATGAAGGTACAAATGAGTCCAATCATGCGTATGAGGATGCGTATGAACTCAGTCGTGCGATTGAGTCAATCGAGCGACTGAAGCTGCTGTATTTTGAAAAATCGAAGGTTTAAGGTATTTTGGACGCAAAAAACACGAATTTTCACTAACCCTAATTGTCGTATGCCGGAAAAAGTTAACTTTACGAACTGGAGACGTTTAAAACAACGTTTGACACAAAAAGATTGCGTTTTTAGTAGAAAAACACAATTTTTATGTCAAAAACGATTGAATCACACTTAAATCAAGAGCCAATGCTCTGATACCACTTATTTGGATCGTGTACTAGACGACGTACTAACTGATATACGTGTATACCGAATCAAATAGTGCGGAATCCTATTTGATTGGCGATCCAATCAGTGAGAATGCACGTAGAAACAATTGTAGATTGAATCTGAACGTTAAGAATGATTGGTAATCGATCTAGTGTGATCTATGAACTTGAAACAGGTTCTTAGAGGTCTTTCGATGGCTAGGGTACGTATGTATTCAAGTGTTCTCATTTTTTAACGATTTAAGTGGTATTTATAGGTTAGGGTTCCTCATCCGGGCGACTAAACTACAAGTACGATTCAGTCGTGCGATTGAGCCATGCGGTTGATCCATTCACACGACTGAGTGTTCAGTCGTGCTACTGAGCCAATCTCATGTTACAATCATGCGACTGATCCAGTCTCCTAGTTCAGTCGTGCGACTGAGTCATTCGCATGAAGTTGTTTATGCGTATGGTCCATTAGCATGGGCCATTCGCATGAGAACTTCATATTATTAAGTTTGAATATATTTCTTAATCATTACATTACTAAGATCAATTTAAACAACCACAAACCTATATAGTCAGTCCAATAAGCGTTAAACTACTAATCAATGAAATAATAAACATTATAAGCACAACCACACATTGTCTTTCATCAAAGTACCCATTCAATTACATATGGGTAAGACACTAAAGACATATTACATTAAGCTCAGAAACTAGGTACACATGTATCTACAGTAAATGTCTTACTTGTTTAAGTGAAGGCAGAACACCAAAAGACATACGGGAAAATCCAACCGTTGGAAATACCCAAGTGGAAGTGGGAGCACATCACCATGGACTTCATTACGAAGTTACCCCACACGGCAAGGGGGTACGATACCATATGGTGATTGTCGATCGACTAACAAAGAGTGCTCACTTCTTACCGATCCGCAAGACGTACTCATCCGAGAGACTAGCAAATCTGTTCATCAAGGAGATTGTAGCTCGTCATGGTGTGCCGGTGTCTATCGTGTCGGATCGTGACACTGATTCACATCGAAGTTTTGAAAGAGGTTCCATGATACGATGGGGATGAGGCTACACATTAGCATGGCTTACCATCCTCAAGCAGATGGTCAGTCGAAGCGGACGATTCAGACGCTCAAGGATATGCTTCGAGCATGCGTGATCGATTTTGGAGGAAGTTGGGATGATCACTTACCGTTAGCAGAATTGTCGTATAATAACAGTTATCATGCCAGCATTGACATGCCACCTTACGAGATGCTATACGGTAGAAGGTGCAGAACACCCGTATGTTGGGGTGATATTGGATAGAAAGAGTTGGGAATCCTTGAGGTGATCAAGGCTACCACTGAGAAGTTAAAAAGAATCAAATCCTTTATGAAAACGGTGAAGGATAGGCAAAATTCGTACGCCGACAAGAGGCGTAGACTGATAGAATTCAAGACGGGCGACCGAGTTATGTTGAAGGTCTCACCTTGGAAAGGGATTATTCGGTTCAAGAAGCGAGGTAAGCTGAGCCCAAGGTACATAAGACCTTTCCAAATCATCGCACGAGTAGGAGAGGTTGCCTATCAATTAGAATTTCCTGATGAGTTAAGTGGAATTCATCTAACATTCCATGTATCTCATCTAAGAAAGTGCTTAGCTGATGAAGGTATGATTGTTCCACTGGAAGTGCTTAGTTAAGTGGAATTCATCTGACATTCCATGATATCGAAGTGGATGAACGGCTCAATTATGTAGAGTAACTAGTGGTAATCATCGACCGGAAGGAGAGGAGATTTAGGAATAAAGAGGTACCATTGGTGCGAGCACAGTGGAAACACAGGAAGGGTTCCGAGTCTACGTGGGAGACTGAAGAAGAGATAAGACAGCATTACCCACAGTTGTTCGATGTGTGACAGGTTTCGGGGATGAAACCTCTTTAAGGGGGTAGACTTGTAACACCCGAATATTTGTCAAAAATAAATAGAAAGGAAAAGTAATAAATAGAAAATGAAAAGAGACAAATGTCCAAGGGGGTGTTGTGTAAACAGTGCACAAAAGACAAAAAATTCCACCTTTTTAAAGCATGGCCACCCATTCCATGCTTACAACTGCTTTCTGTTGGACAAAAGAAAAGAAGAAGAAAAAGAAGAAGAAAGCTGGGTTTCGGTTTCTAGAGGGAGAAAGCAGTAAATTTAGTCTTAGGTAAGTAAATTTCAAATAATTGGTTTGGTTTTCATGGATTTTCAACCATGAAACCGATTTCTACGTGTTCTTACTTGTTTATATGTACTCATGTATGTGTTTTTGGACTTGTCTAGGTGTTAGAAACTTCTAAAAAGTTCAAGTCGAAGGAGTTAAGCTTGGAAGCAGCTTAGGTGAGTTCTAGACCCCATCTTTTTACATGTTTTAACTCTATTTGGGGCTGGAAATGTATTAGAAATGTTTTTATAATTTATATATATGTAACCGCATGTAAGTAGGCTTGTATGATGTTCTTCTATGGTTGTTTATGTGGTGATTAAGCTTAGAATAGTTATAACAAGCTTAGAATAAGTTGA